>JAUZST010038473.1:0-13613 GCA_034779995.1 Parotocinclus haroldoi | reverse complement strand
CCCCCCCCCCCCCCCCCCCCCCCCCCCCCCCCCCCCCCCCCCCCCCCCCCCAAAGCACTCCGAACAAGCGCACATGCAATCTTAAGCAACGCACAACCAATTAGAACGGCTTCAGCATCGTTGGCATTGCTGATTCCGTTGCTCGGAAAGCTGCCGTTTCAACAGTTGTGCCTCCCGCCTTGCCGTATCATGTAGAAATTTGCAGGAACATTCGAGTAAATGGATTGAATCAAACCGTGTCGTGTTTAATCGCCTAACGACACATTCTGTTAGTTCAACTGAGCCTAAAATATTTCTGTTGGTGCCCAGCATCTGCTGCGTCTCGCTTCCGCCAGCTGATTGATTTCAATTGCTCTGATTTTCCATGGTCACAATGTGCTGGTAAAACTGGACACCGTTTTATCGCCATCTCCACCAGTTTGCGTGAATCTACGTCGTGAATCAGGAGCATTCCCAGACATGTGCACATGTAGTATGATCATCATTTGTTTACTGTAGAAAGGAATTATAGAAAATATCCATCCATTTTCCACTTAATCCACACGGGGTCGCGGGGCCAGCCGGTGCCCTGGAACAACCCTGGACTGGGCACCAATCCATAGGACACACGTAGGATACACACTCACGCATATAATCACACAGTAAGCGCAATTTGGTTACACTGATTACTCGTTTCTGCTCTATTAAATAATCCTGGAGACTAAATCCAGGTCTGTCGTTATTCACACTTGCATCTACATGATGTGTCACTGCTGTTGAACGGCAACAAATATGTTCATCAAAACAGCTGGCGAGGGATCGCAGACTACTACGACTCGCTGTAAAAACACACAAGAATGAACAAAAACAAATCACCCCGGATAGCAATTTTGCACAAAATAATGCAGTAGAGCTCTCAAAAATGGCTTGAACGTTATGCTATAGGTGCGCCCTCTAGTGGAACCCTCCAGTGACACAGCCGTTCAGGACACAGCCGGTTGTCCACGCGAATGCGGGGTCAGCCTTAGACTAACCAAAAGAGTTGGCTGAGTAGTTTAAACACAAGCAGACTTACAGTATGAGGGGGAATTCAAAGTGATAGGAAAACGAGAAGGAGATTTTGTGATCAGCAGCTCAAAATCCATAAAACACACCCTGAGGATTTAAGCGCTTTTACAATGGAGCATCTTCTCAAAGGCACCTTTACAAAATAATCGTATTGTTTTATGAGGCCAGTCCTACACTTATAAACTTATAAATATATATAAGGAAGAACCCTTGGGCAGATCAAGACTCAAAAGAGGAATCAAACATCCTTAGATGATAGCTCTAAGAATTAAGTTTGTAGCCATAGTAATACTTACTAAATAATATCAGGGGGAGGTTTGACCTAAATGGACCTACTGTGGAGAAAATGAAGCGTTTCGTTTACACGTGTCACCTGTAACTCAATCCAGACTGGCATAATTTGAAAAAACACACTGATTTTTGGCTACAGTTGGAGACGCATGGGATTTTTCTGGCAGTCGTTCAGAGGCAGACGGAGGGTTTTTAGATTGGTGCACTGCCTCTATATGAATATTTAGCAAAAGCATGTCAAACCTTATTAAAGCGACAGTACAGGCTGGACATGCTGCATTCAGTGCCTGATTAGTACGGTCTCCCGTATCAGCACCCGTCTAACACAGAACTCCATATTCATTAGACACCCTCCCTAAAAAAAAATTGGAGCTGCTCCGGACCTTCAGCTCACTGATAATTGGTATTTAGCATTCACAGCAGATGGAAAAACACAGTGCATGTCCTCGTGAATGACTTCTTTAGCTGAGTCCAGACCTGGCAGGGGTGAATTATGAAGAGATAAGATCCGAGCGTGAGAAGCGAGACGGGGGCTTACTTATTATTTACAGTTTACACTCTGGACCATGTTTGTGAGGATTTGAGGTGAATTATGACCGCACATGCATGCACTCGATTCCTTATAGAATTCATTATAAAAATGTTTTTTTCTAAAAACGGAGAGGCTCTTCAAAAGCAGAGCAGAGCACGAAGAATTTTATAAACGTTATTTTTGCATGCGTTGCAGCACCAGATGCACGATTCATATTTCATGCCTGTCCTTTCTCGTCCCTCCTGACCTAGATGAAGACATGTGAAGCGTTCCAACACATTCTCACGGGCTTGCCCTTGCTTCAGGGGAATCCCCGGCACTGACTTGTAGGCTGTTCCGATACTTATCGAGCTCAAGTGAAGTTTTCGGGGACCTGAAGGATCACGTACTTAAAAGTTTTCATAGAGCCGAGGACAGCAATGGAAAGGTGAAGGCATTTAGGAATCTAAATAAATCAAGTCAAGTCAAAATTGATTTCTATAGAGCTTTTTTATAATGGAGCGTCGTCTCAAAGCAGCTTTATAATCTTATATGATCTTAAAAGGTCAGTCCCAAATTGAGCAAGCCTACGGCGACAGTGGCAAGGAAAAACTCCCTGACTGTAGATGGAAGAAACCTTGGGCGGAACCAAGACTCAAAAAGGGACCCGACCTCCATGGGTGGCCTTGACGTTAATTAAGTAAATACTTAAAAAAATATTAAAAGGCATAGTAAAATTAAGCAAATAATAAAATTTAAATCAATAATAATATTTACGTTAGTAATAAAATAAATAACTAAATAGATTTTTAAATCAGTCCTCAGTGGGAGGTCCTTGGGGGCACATCGTCTCTTAGTGATTGAATGACTGAGGGAGTTCCTGCGCTCTGGTGGGACTGGGTTCTGTTGATGGAGACTAGTATAGGTGATGCTGAGGTGGAGGAACATCCACCAAGTGTGTCGTGCTGGAACTGGTACCTGAACATCAACTCTTAGAGAAAAGAGAAAATGTAGTTACTTATGGGTTAGGAACACAGAGTCTATTCTCAATCACTGAAGCCATGTGCAGCGTGAAACTCCGGCAGCACTGCTATCGCAGCAGAGCCAAAGGGAGGCAGGAGCCGACCTGAGCCATGCGTCGTAGTCTAAATCGAACTAAAAGCTTGAGTAAATTAGAATGTTAAATTAGAAGGTTAAGATGCTGTATTGGCGCAGCAGTTAAGGTACTCACTCCTGTCCTGTAGTTTTGAGGCGGATTTAAACTAACCCTGTCGATTCGTAATCAGAATCCGCTGAGTACTGAACAGTATTTGCAGAGCTACAGTGGACAGTCGTTGTCCAAAACCAACCTGCAACTTGATTCTTGATAGGAATCAGAAATCAAACCCGCAACCTCCTGAACAGTAGTTTAGAGCCTCAACACTATCCAACATACACTATATAGACAAAGGTTTTTGGACACCCTTTCTAACGACGGATCTCTGCTATTTCAGCAACACACACTTACAATACAGGGCATAAATTTCTGGATCCTACAAAACCAAAACGAGAGAATAGAGAGAATGGAAGGAGACCTCACAGTGATCTAGTGGGAAGCATTTTAGAAGGGTGCTGTACATAATTCTTTCGGGCACAAAGCTTTTTCTCTAAATAGTCTATTATTATTTGTGCTGTAGTTGAAAGATACTGTGATCTGATGCTGGGATATGAACTCACAACCTTCAGATAAGTGTTTCCAATCCATCACCCGATATGAAACCTCAACCTTCTGATTAACCCTTCAGTATCTCAGACACTGAGCCCATGCCGACTTTATACGCTTGGTACATTATGCCATGTTTAAGTGGGAGATCTGGACAACATTCTAAGATATGATAACATTAATTCAATCTCATAAGGGCACTTTCAGAAGAGGAATCCATCTCACTCTGTTTTACATCCGAGTGAGAGTTTGGTGATGGATGAGTTGTGGTACGATTGCTGTCCTTAAATAATACAAAGTGATACGAAAATAAAACCGGTTTGGTTCAGCTGCAGCAGAACCCCAGCAGGTGTGATGCACCAGGATTATGCACCACTATCCAGTCACGCTGGTCCACTGGGTGGGAGGAACCACTGCAAATGATGTGAACCAGGACCTTCTAACAGCATCTAAAGCATCCTATCAGGTCGAAGATCTGAAGACCTAGGGTGTAAGGTACAGATTGATGCTGATGTCCTGCGAAGGACATTCCTTTTTGGGACAGAGTAAATTCACAAAGCAAGACTTGCTTTGCTTTGGTCATCCATGCTGTGGATTAGTGCTTTGAAAACAGAGGAAGATATTAATGAGCAGCCTGATCCTCAGGATGAGCCGAGGCTCATCACCTCATCACCAGGATTTAGGCTGGAAAGGCAAAGAAACAAAATGAGTCCTTAATGGATCTTAACGGAGTCACGGCTCGACTGAAGATCAGTTTTAGTCCTGTCAGCAAAAATGAAGCGACTGATCTTCTAGCTGATTTTAGGGATCAGTCAGAAATGTTAGGGGAGAGTTATACAGCATCAGCAGCTTCCTCGCTTCCATCAGCTCCTTATTTTCCTTTCAATTTTCTCCAACACGTCGTTTGCTGGTGCTTAAACTCGCCGTCTTTCATTAAACACCATCCACGTCTGATCGAAGTTTCATTCACCTGGCTCTTAAACCCGAACAAGCTGCTTACGATCTACGAACTCCGACTTTAACACTCACTCATACAAGAATCAGATTAAGAGCTTCAGCTAACCAATTTGAAATCACTAGTCAAGGACCAGAAATGATAACGAGATCCTAAACTGGTTGTAACACCGGGGAAATCACTCTCATTGATTTATTTTTATTATTAAGAAATTCTGTTCCTCCACTATAAAGACGAAGCTCATAATGTGATGATGACGGAATGGAACAATTTTCTACCGCAGCACACCAGTGCCCATATCTTATGTTATAGCACAGCCATGGTCCAGCTTCAGTAGAACATTCTCCCTCATGCATGTGGTAGCAACATTAACATTTACATTTCCAGCATTTAGCATACGCCCTTATCCAGAGCGACTTACAACTCATACAGGCTTACAATCCAAGCAATTTGTGGGTTAAGGGCCTTGCTCTTTGGTGGGATTTGAACCCTGGACCTTCTGGTCCAGAGTCCAGTATCTTAACCTCTAGGCTACCACAGTCCACATTAAAACAATAAATGTTCATCAAGACGGCGGTCACTTCGCAATGCCAAATGACGTCTGATGGATGATTCTCGGTTTGAATTTACAAGGAATAATGGAATAAAAGTCTTTTTTTGTAGGTCTGAGTTGGACCTCCAGTGCTAAGTCGAAGACATTCTAGAAAATTATAATCTTTCACCTTTTAATTCTGTCAGAACTCTTATTCACAGCTTCATAAACACTGAACATTTGAGCCAGGTTCCTGTCAAGGTTTTCTCTTTATGTGTCTCAGGACTATTTCCTTGCTGCTGTCGCCTCTGGCTGCTCATTTGAGGTGTAGACTCATGTGACCATGTCTGTTCTCAAACTGATTTCCACCGAACCATGTGGCAACATCTGAGTGAAGCCTGATCTCACAAACGGCGTAATGGAGATCAGCGCTAGTGAATGAATCCCGCCTAAATAAAAACCGCACTTTGTTTTTTGTCTCATATTTTCTGACGGGTCTGCAGCCCACTTAGTAGTCACGTCCATGTTTTTCATCTATAAGAGAAGATTCACTCTTGTTCAGATTATCTTGGAGACGCCAACCTGATGTTCCAGAACACAACGCTAGTGACAATGGGCTCTTTCAAAAAGTTTCTAGGAAAATGAAAAAAAAAACTTGTTTATCACCTAACCTAATGATGCATTTATTATTTTTTTTACAATACAATTCACGCTGAGACCTTGAACCCAACAAAAGTGGTTTCATCTCTAAACTCAAGATCCATTCAAACACAACAAGCTGGAATTGAAAGAGAAATCTTGTTATATTCCCATTCTAATAAAGACGTCTTTTGTTATTTCTGGATGTCCGACACGTCAAAAGGAAACGGTAAACAATCGGTAAACACTGAGGAATCACTCGCTGTCCATAATAATAATCATTTAAAAAAAACCAGAGAACATGCAAACCCCACACAGGTATCTGCCGGGCTGGGACTCTGAGGTGATTTGACACTAACCATTAACCAATCGGCCAGTGTGCCACATGGCCATCTGTGAGATCAAATCCCAGAGCAAATCTTTCAGCACTTGTAATTTATTAACGAACCGCTTTTGCATTAACAAAGGGTGACAGGGTTTGTGGTAGGGATCCGGGTTCCGATCCTGGCCAGGCTGCGTTGAGTTTGCATGTTCTCCCGTGTCTTCGTCTGTTCATGTGAGAGTGAGTGTGTGGTTCCTGACTTGTGACCTGTACTGCTGGTTATTACCACCCAGCAGACCCAAACCAACAACTGGAGTAAGCTGCTTAGCGCTTCGTCTAAATCAGGCAAAACATATACTGCCTTGCAAACATTTTAACACCAAATTCTGGGCCCTATGCGCAAGCAGTATCCATAGAGAATCCACAGCATTTTATCAAGCAGCCTATTTTTTAACATCAAAGAAAACAATAACTAAGTGCTTCCTTTATAATGATAGATAAACAAAACTTGACTCACTAGTCATTTTTCATTTCAAAAAGGGCAAAAAGAAAACAAACGTCTACAAAGTGAAAGGAACAAACATGTAATATCAAGGCACGAACAAGAACAAAGGCAAAAGTTTGGCTATGGTAAAGCTTCGTTCCTCCTCTTTAAACTGCCTGAGTCATTACTGTCCGAGGCTTTGGATTTCTGGAACACTTCTCAATTCACAGGGCACATTTAAGGGGCAATTCAAGCTACAATCCAAACTCACAGCAATCAGATACTGAATTAGGATCTCTGGAGTTCTGCAGCACCTAAAACATGATGACCTGCCAGTTTTCAGGGACACATTCCAGTGTGGTGGTAAGAATAAGCTCCGGGTACACAGAGATCCTTTTTAAGTTTAAGTGCAAACAAAACATTGAATATTTACTTACACACACCTTGCACATTTGACATTAAAGTCACTGACAGCTGCACACTGCTCACACAGGTCGGAAAGCAAAGATTGTTTTTGCGATCTAAAATACCATACGGAGCAATATTTAAGGCTGATAAAAAAAAATAGGACACGGCATGAAAAGCAGCCGTCCGGTCACCCGACCTTATTCCATATGGCATTCCAGATGGACCAGAATCAAATTCATAACAGAGTAATTTGAACAGGGTCATGCTTTTTCATACAGAAACGATTCTCCAATTG
Source organism: Parotocinclus haroldoi (assembly GCA_034779995.1). Classification (NCBI taxonomy): domain Eukaryota; kingdom Metazoa; phylum Chordata; class Actinopteri; order Siluriformes; family Loricariidae; genus Parotocinclus; species Parotocinclus haroldoi. Next base: position 6,427 of record JAUZST010038473.1, on the reverse strand, counting down.
ATTTGGGCTAATTCCCTTATTAGGTCAATCAGAGATTTATTCTAAAACCAGGGTGCCTGGATTAAAGCATTATTCACACATCGGTGCACCTTGACCCTTTTAGCTGATAGCACAGGTGTGCCGGCGCTCATCAAATTTCTCCTGTGGACGGAGTGTGCAATTCTCGGCTAAAAAATGGCTTTAGATACATAAGATTAAAAATTCATAAGTCCATCAGCTTTGCAGATCTGGCCAACAATTTATATGGACACGGTTTTATTGTTAGCAGTGTATAATTAATATGGTTTTTTAAAAACCTTTCTTCTGTACTGATAACTGTAGGGGATTACTGAATATATATATGTACCATTTGCTGTAAACACTTTACTCATTAGCACTAAAGCAAGCTGAAGTAAATCGAGCATTACAGGACCCTAGAGGACAAAATTCAGCACTGCACTCTTTAGAAATCAGTTAATTACCCCACATTTACATTTAAGTCATTTAGCAGACACCCTTATCCAGAGTGACGTATAAACTGAGACAGTCTAACAGTCCAAGCAGTTGTGAGTTAAGGGCCTTTGAACAATTTGAACCCAGGACCTTCTGGTCCATAGCCCGGTACCTTAATCATTAGGCCACTACAGTCCCTAATTTCATTAGTGTATAAAACAGCAATACTTGTCACATTTAAAGATCTGATCTTTGACCAGTTAGAGTATGAATAATAATAGTAATCATAGAAATAATATCCATTCATTCATTATCTTATCATATCATAATCTACACGGGGTCGCGGGCCAGCCGGTGCCCACCCGGCAACTCTGGGCACAGGGGCTGGAACAATCCTAGATGGGCTGCCAATCCATCATAGAACACACACACACACACACACACACACACACACACACACACACAAAATCACGCACTAAGGGCCACTTTAAAGACACATATTAACCTAACAAGCATGTCTTTGGACTGTGGGAGGAAACCGGAGTAAACCAACACAGACACGGGGAGGACGTGCAGACTCCACACAGAAAGGACCCAGGTCGCCCCATCCTGGGATCGAACCCGGGACCTTCCTATTGTGAGGCAGCGGCATTACCCACTGAGCCCCCCGTGCCGCCCCATAGTATAAATAGTAATAATAAAAATAATTAGCCAGCCAACTGGCATAGTGGGTGGTGCTGTAACCGAGTTAGGACAGTCTCTGTTCCAAATGGGAGCTAATGAGCTTGTGCTCTTTAACTCCCACCTCTGCTTGTGTATGTGCCGTTGTAAGCCTGTCTACGGCTGTACCTCGTGTTAAAATCTAGGTTTTTATTTCCCATTCTCATTTATTATAATTTATCCAACTTCCAATTCCTATCTTCCATTAAAAGTCCAGTGTAGCTCTTGTAAATAAAAAGAATCTATTAAAAAAAACTTGCTGGTTTCCCTTAAAGCTATAATCTGAAACCATTTTCACTGCAGTTTATTCTTAGACCTATAATCCACACGGCTCTAAAAAAAAATCAGTCTCATAATTTACCATCTATATGCAGTAATTCCTCTGTCATATCGAGCTTTAGACGCTGAGAGATTGAGGTTATGCAGGTTTACATTTCTTCAGAAAGCCTGAATCCATGCAGGACAGAGGCCAACAATCTGGGCCTGCAGTCTGCTGGATGAAAGCCCCAGTGAGCCTGATTTGGAAGTGTAGAAGTGGAGCACAGAGGCTACAGTGAAATCCAAATTAAGCAAAACCCTCTCTCTGCTGGGAGTGCATGCGTTTCTCGGTCTCACCAGAGAGTCTCTCAGCTGCTTCTACACAATTAGGGATGTGACACAATCGATGAAAATGTGAAAAAAAATGTGCACGTCTGTCACAAAGTACGTATAAAGCTGTGCAAAAAACAGATTTCAACAAAATGGGGCATTTCGAGAGCTTTACTGTGACTGTTTATCTCGCAAAAAGTGTTCTGTTAATGAGGAATAACCTTCTGTGTATTAGAGGAAAAAGAAAAGAAGAAGAAGTACAGACATACTGCGGTTATACACCATATTATATACTTAGCAATGCTTTGTGGGATACTGTGGTGTAACAGGCATTAACCAATTAGCCAAGATACTCCAGTGTTTGCCATACGTTGATTTATTTATTCAATATTAATACCGATCAGCACATACTGATCGTATATTTTTCTTCTACTATTTAAGCTGGTAAAATCTTATCTTACTGTAAAGCTGCACTGTGGAAGTTCACTGCTTTAGCCAGTCCATCCTTCCCCAGTTTCTCTCTCTCTCTCTCTCTTTCTCTCTCTTTCTCAAGTGCAAATCCTTTAATCGATTAAGAAACTGCCTTCTATGTGGCCTTATTTCCCATCGAAACTGTAAACTTGCTGCACGTCCCTGGTTATTCTGAATTAAATAATCATGGAACTAAATTGACTTCAAGGTCCTTGTTTGTTTAGTTCTTGGTTGCACCAGCTTACACGTCAGGTCTCTTATTCTGCTATTCTGAGCGACTGCTGTTGTTTTTTCCAGGATCCCGCCTAAAGGATGAAGGCTGATTGAGCCTTCTCTGTGGCTGCTCCCAGACTGTGGAACAGGTTACCCCTGCTCATCAGATCCTCCCATAGTGTTTCAGCTGCGAAACCTTAGTTCAATTCTTACATTTCCTCTCTATTTTATGAGTCTAATTGAAAGTGCAGTGCTGGGTTGTTTCAGCTTTGCTTTTTCTCTGTTTTCGATTTGATTTGATTCACCTCATCTACTTGTGTTTTATCCAATATTTTTTGATTTTCATGCAATATTTGTTTCATGGACATTGAAATTTCACAGTCTCTCACCAAAGGTTGAGCCAGACGATTTCAGAACATGAATAAGGAACTCTCCATTGCCAAGGCAACCTAGAAGTTATAAGTACGAGTTAAACAAAGTTTTTGAATTACTATTTTATAGTAGAGTTTAAAATACATAGACAATGCAAGTCAGATTAAAACAGACAACAAAGGAAAGGACCAATAACAAAATCTAACCGTTTATTGCCTAAAATGAATTAAGCATAATACAATATTGTGAGGAATCTAATAAAAGGGGGGTAAACATATCATAAACAAAGCAGAGAATAGGAGCGAGTTTCAGTCTTAGTCCATTTAGTCCAGTAAACAAAGTCAGTGTTGGTTCTCGGCTAAAGTTGGGTCAAGCAGTAGAGGGGAGGGGTGTTACTGGATTCTGATTTGGTCTGAGTAACTGTAGCAGGGCTAGAATTGACCATGAAAGAGTAGCTTGGCTGGAGCTGGAACTACCGGCACTGGAAAAACACCTTAGTGTGAGGAATAGAACTGATAATCCACACAATATGAAAATCACATGACGTCTGGAGCAGAAGCCCAACCCACCCCTATGACCTACCTTCCAGGGTCCAACAATACATGAGGGATTCAGGAGGAGGCGTGAAAGGAGAAGACCTGCCACGCCATCTGTGGACCTTTGCTGAACTATGTACACACTGGGGTCAGGTGAATTCAAATCATCTCTGGAGAAGTGGGGCCTGTCAGTGGCCCACTCTCAGACGCTGGCCTCTTTGACTTAGGACCAGACCCGAGGGCGTAGCTGCATGACACCGAACTGGCCATCTGATGATATACTGTACGAGAGAAGAAGAGAAGAACCTACGAGATGGTTTGATGAATTAAGTATGGTATTTCAGGAATTAGACTTAATTTTTCTACGTGAGCTATCGACATCAAACTTTGTAGCAGAACTTTTGAAAGAGCGTCGCTTGGAATGACATCGCCTCGTTGTCGGGGGATCTCTTAGAGCATTAAAGTATATAAAACAGCAGTGACAGAGCCATTAGAGAAACGCCCAAGTCGATGGACTCTGTACAGGATCTCTGTAAATCAGCAGTATTATCAAGAAATCGCCTCAAGGTCAGGCCTGGACTCATCACACTCCGCATACACACTTCCTAATCTGCAGTTTAACACCACTGTTCTGCATTTATCAGCTCATCCATCACCTTAATACATATTCCTGCATGCACTGCCATCATTAATCCTCCTGCTCTGTATTAATTCACGTATCAACACCTTCTCTTGTTAAAGGCTCACTCTCCCTTCATATCACGGTGAAGAATCAACGTGCAGACGGTGTCCGGCTTCAAGTTCTTGGGATTTCAGGTGTGGATAGTTAGCACCACTGCACAGGTCAAGGAAGTGCAGTGGCTCCTTCTGTCTCCCATCTTCTTCCACATGGTTTTATTCTCCTGCATCCCTCCCATTTTATACAGGCTTAGACAAGAACTGAATATAGTGGCTAGCTACACACATGGGACAATTTATAGACATTGGCTGACCTAACACGTTTCCTTGGGAGGCAAAGGACACCCACACAGGCCAGGTACAAGCAGAACCCAGGCCAGGATTTGATCCCAGACCTGTGGCGTTAACACAAATGCTAATCAGCCAATCACACGGCAGCAGCTCGGTGAAGATGAGGTGGTAAATCGATCCGTTTTCGTGCTGGGTACTTCAGAAACGGCCAATCTACTGGAATCTTCAAGAAGATCGGTCTGAAAAAGAAAATGTCCAGCGAGGGCAAAAGAACTCTGGGTGAAAAGGCCAGAGGTCGGAGGAGAAGGCAGACTGGGTTCGAGCCGATAGAAAGATAACAATAAATCAAATAATTACTTGCATGCAGACCGAGGTATGCAGAACAACATCTCTTCTTTAACCTTGAAACAGATAGGCTACAGCAGCAGCAGATCACACCAGGTGCCCCCCGGTCGGGCACTTAGGCTCAAGAAAATTCTACTATAGAAGATTGGAAAACGGAAAACGTCGCCTGGTCCTGACGAGTCTCGATTTTGGCATGATGCTAGCAGGTCAATATGGACCCAGCTATAATATCTCAAACATACAGAACCAAGAGTACGTGCAGAAGAAGCATCCTTGGCCCTAAGAGTGTGGTGTGAACGCTATTTCGGGTTGATTCTGGTCAGAAAAAAGTATTTAAGCAAAACGTCTTGCATGCATGTCAGATATTTAAATTGTGGAATAAGATTATATTTTGACTCCAGCGTCAGGTCCAGAGTTCAAACGTAACACTGATTGCCCCGCATCACGTTCACCACTGCACCTGGACGATGCTAGGTTCATGTAGCACTAGCATCATGAGTACCAGCAGCTGTTTCTTAAACTCCTGATTAGAGCAGCTTTGATACAACCGGAGCTCTACAGAAAATCTATGAGGGATCCAGTAGCAGAAAGAAAGGAATAAACAAAAACAGCACGCCGTATTCGGCACGCAGCTGAGATAATGGCCACCAATTACCGAGTGTAATGCCATGTTTCACAGTAATGCAGCAGGTATTGTTCTAATTAGAAAATCAAACTCGTATTAATATAAGTCGAACAGGAGCTGAGTGGGCGTCGACCTGCCGCGAGACGAGGCTTAAAATAGCAACGGTGAAACGGAGAGAGGGTTTAAATTCTCCAGGGTAAGCAGCAGGTGAAGATGTTCAGCTGTTAGTGAGGTCACAGTGAAGAAAGTTCATGAGAGGGTTAGTGAGGGACGGGAAGGTTTGACCATGGTCAACACTTAAAGTTAAAGAACCCCATTGTGTCGAGGTCAGCTTAAACATAAACCCACACATAAGCTGACCATTATCCTAATAAATCACTCATTCAGTCATTATGCCTGATTAATCCTATTTAAGGTCTGGCAGAGCAGGGCACAAGGCAGGAGCCGGTCCATCGTGGGGCACATTCCATTCACACTCACGTACCCGCTCGCATCGGGACACACCCGGTTGATCCAACATGAAAAAGTCTAGGGAAAATCTGGGGAAAGCAAAAAAATGCAAAAAAAAAAAAAAAGCAAACATGCAAGCACGCAGGCATTGGCTGGGCTGGGGCTTGAACCCGGGTCACTGAAGTGGGCATGGGCTCTGGTTCTGATATGCAAAACCCAAACCACCCGGATCTGAGTTTGGGTCAAGATGCCTTCTTGCTTTAAAAAAAAAAAAATAATGAAGATGCTTCAAAATCTTCCGTAGTGAAATATCCCCTAGTTTTTGTGAACAGTGTACAAGACCTGCCTGTAAAATTCGGACTAAAATGCAGCGAGTGTTTCAGACAGTCCATGATAATTATGTAGATTTTGGGTTAAATATCATGATTTTGCAGCATTTCTTAAAAAAAAAAAAAAAAAAAAAAAAAAAAAGTATTTTGTATATTTTGCTTCCTATTTTATTAAAAGGCTGCCGTTTCATTCTGTCGTTGCTGTGATTGGATAAAGATTTGTATGATTTTTTGCAGAATAGCTGTAGTAATTACCTTTATGTAGTCTTAGTGGCATGGATTCCTTACAGGAATTACTTTTTGCCTTTTCACTTTAAGTACATTTAGTAGCGTGCATATTTATACCTCTACTTGAGCAACGTGTGTGTGTGTATATA
>JAUZST010038462.1:0-27365 GCA_034779995.1 Parotocinclus haroldoi | reverse complement strand
ATGGGGTTTCTAGCTCAACACACAGATGTGTGCAGATGTTATTTACTGCCACAAAAGGAGGTCGTAACACGAATAGTTACATCATACTCAAAGTAACTCCAGAAACCATTCTGTGAAGATTTTGCCTTCATATTTTGATGCATTTACTGGGCAAAATCTAAAGCAAAAGGAACTCTTTGCCATCTGTCACTTTACAGCCTCAGGTTCTTTTCAGCAACCTGTTGCCTGCAGGAAACAATTTAAATGTCTTTTGTTACAGCTAAACCAGGAGTGAAATGAACTGACAGGTAGGACTTGGGGCTTACAGCCCTCTTACTTTGCCCAGGAAAAGCACAAAGTCTCCCACAGTGTTAATGGCTGCCACTCTCAGAGCGTTCTCCACCAGGATTATGAAGGCATCACGTGCCGACGTGCAGAAACTGGTGCTGTTGATGGCCGTCGCTGCATACGCGTTCTGAACAGATGCAAAGAGGAAAACGAAAACTTGCTTGAAACAATTCTAGCCTTGTTTTGTTCAGTGCTGTTTTTCTGTTGGTCGTTGGTTCTGGTGTGTGTTCGAAATAATATTCATAATCTATGGTAAGCAGGTTTGATACAGAGCAATATAACAATCCATGGTCAATATTTAATCGATGTTGACATATTTGATGTGCATAGGTTGCAAGGTAGCGGAGCACAACTGCATCATCATCTACCAGCATCTCACAGCTCATCTGAAAACTTGAAGGTTAATCTTCTGTTCTGCCACATCCCTAACGTGATCTACTGGATTCAGATCAAGTGACTGAGAAGGCCACTGTAGAAAACAAAGCGTAACAAAGTGTAAAGTCCTTCACATCATTACACCAATTTCACCAGCCTGGACTGTTGACACAAGGTATGTCAGGTCCAGGTATTCATGTTGTTGGTGTTCTGTCTGAAATTAGGATTGATCAGATCTACAAATAAACATTAATGGTATAGTAATGTCTTTCTAAAATGAATTAACATATTTATAATTCATTATTTTTAAACTCTGACTCTGGCTAACTGAGCCAACCACTGTTATTTTCTGTCTACTAAACGCATTTTGGTGCTCCCCAAAAATGGGCCACTCATTTCTCAGTGAATTAACCTTCTCCATTATATGAAAATGCTATCCTTTTCACCACAGTACCTGATTCAGATAATTGAGGCACTTCTCCAAACACCACAGGCAGCAAATACATGCTTTCAGCATGCAGCGCGCACAAGCATTCTCCTGTTGGAGAGCAAACAGAGTGGGTAAACTTACACATCACTATAGAAAACTGCATATTCAAATGTGCGTTCAAACTTTAGTTTGAGTCCAGTAAAAATAAAACAATCCTCAGATGTCCAAGTCACATGTCCAAAAAACTGCTTCTGATTTTTAAGACATAACACTTACTCTAATGCTTCCAACTCACCATTTTTTCACCCCAGTTCCACAGGTTGCACATCAAAAAATTCTCTATCATGTCTCTCTAGTGACTTTCATTGTATTCATTAATACACTTTAACTTCTTAACCCTAATCAGGATCACAGCACACGGTACATGGCGGGAGGCAGAACCAACACCTAGACAGGGTGCCGATCCATCAGTCACACGTTCATACTGACACTTACATAATAGGATTCAGATTCAGAAAACTTTATGCATCGCCTAGGGGCAATTGAAGTCTAAGGGCAATTGAAGAAAAAAAGGGAACCATTCCTGGAGGTACTGCAATACCAGGTCGATGCGTGGAGCGGACTGAGCAAGCTCCTCTTCCGGCTCCCGAACCTAAAAATCCATTTAATATGTGGTCCCCATATAGGGAACGTATCAGATATTAAACTGATAAGAACAGATACTACACTTGATCTTAGCCAAAAGGCTTCTCGGCCTAGGTGCACTTCATGGACAGGATTTAGGCTAACATGTATGTAACTGTGAGAGGAAACCAGAAACCAACATACATGGGGAGAACATCAAACTCCACACAAAAAGGACCCAGACCACCCTCCTGGGATTGAACCCAGGACCATTTTGCTGTGAAGCGACAGTGCCACATTGTCTCCCTCTATTTCGAAATGCATAACTAAACCTATTTTAACCATAAAAATGGTCTGTATAACAATCATAATCTGTGTCCTGATTTATTGAAATTACTCTGATTATGGCAAACCTGGCATTGATGTACATATCTCCATCGGTTATCTTGATAAAAATGAGGTGTTCCATTGCAGTAACTTAAACAATACATGTATACCATCTGTGGCAAACATGATTATACAAGTCAGAAAAAGCTTTCATCACTAACCCTTCCTCTGAGCTGATTACGAATGTAGATGAGAATGAGGCGTGGGATCTTAACCAGGGTGATAATGAAGGAGCCCTTGGCCACGGTGCCCAGGTGGTATCGAATCAACCGAAACACTGATGACAGGATGGGTGTCAACGGTAGCTTGTTCTTGTCCCTAAAAAGAATTTACATGTTAGTCATATTCCTTTAGATTAAACATATGAAGCCACCTGTACATGCTTCAGAAAATCATTTGGATGTAAACAAACATAAATTTCATTTATTTTAAATCTTAACAGTTTTAATCAGGTACCACACAATAGGTGGCAGTACCTAATAGGTACCTAAAAGTAGTGCTGGATATTAAAACACAGATTCCATAAAAAGCAGTCCAGTAGATAAAGCATTCAAACCAAGTTCATCCAGTTCATCCATGTTCATCCATCAACATATTAAAACAGTTCTACATTATTATAAATAAGTTAAATTAAAAAAGAATGTTTAAGAACGAATTATTCACAAATTCACTAGAGCAGTAAGGTACAGAACTAATAAAGACTTATCAAAGTTCATAAACAAAGCTAGAGGCTCCTCTTGAGCCCATTACTAACAGTAGCACTGTATAAATGTGTTTGTGATGCTTTGCATATACACGTACGCATCACCTAAAGCACATTGTGCAATTTGGACGATGTCTGTACACCATATTATACAGTGCACTTAGCAATGTCATATGGGATACTGTAATGTAAATGCTATTGACTATATAACCAGTATTCTGCAATGTCTTACATACACAGAGTTATTTATTATCAACAATGAGCACCACATACTGATTTGATTTTCAGATATATTCTTGCTATAACACTTTGTGTTTAATACAATTTTCTGCACTAAAGCCTGCACTTTTACAATGTACTACAACAAATATATATGAGTGAAGCCCCATAGTTCAATAATCATAGTAATTAAGAAAACAATGTTATCACACCATATACATATGGGGAACAGAAACTTTGTGTGAGACCCAGAAAATGTCGCTTTAACACCCAGTTTGTATAATTCAAATATTTACACCCACTAATGCATCATCCACAGATGCCAGTGTAGTGCCATTTCTGATCATGGGAACAGCTGCTAAGCAAAAAGCAGGAAGGGGGGGGTCAAATTTGCACCATATCAAAAGAGCTTGCGACTTCATGCAAATAAAGTCCTAAAGAGTTAAGCAGACATTACTTAGATAATCAGACCTGGTGAAGTAGTAGGTGACCACAGCTCCAGCAACTGTCATCTGCTGACAGGCCAGGATGAATTCACTGATCCAGATGAGGCCCACAGCATGGTACCAGGTGAGGTACTGCAGCACACCATTTAGTCTAAACTCTGTCAGCCCTGTCTGCTCATTCTTTTCTGGATTCCCTGTGACCGAACACAAGCAGAGACACTTGGAAATATACACGTGAAATCTGTGCTCAGGATTATGCAACATACTGACAATCTCAAGGCTGCTCATTTAACTCTGGCTTCCTGTTCCATCCATTCATTATCTTCCACTTAATCCACACGGGGTCACCCGGTGCCCACTAAGCAACTGTGGGCGCAAGGGCAGGAACAACCCTAGACGGGGCACATGTTAATGTCTGAAATTTTGCATGTTCTCTAAAAGTCCATGTGGGTTTCCTCTGGGTACTCCAAAGAAGTATTCCATAAGGAGACAATTACTCTAAATCTCCTGTTTACACACCATTTCACAAGGAGGACTTCTTCAGCAGGCTGTTCAGAAAAAAAGTATAAACCAGATTTTCTGATTGAAAGTGGAGACACCAGGAACCGTTGACCTTTTTAATGTTAACACCTGAAACAACCAAAGCAGTCAAAGCCAGAACAAAATGAAAAAGAGAAAACAGCTCAGTGTCAAATATGAAGGAGATCAAACACACAGGTAGACAGACCAGAAGGGCTGAACAAATGATGAAAGCAAAAAGCAGACAAAAGATTAAAACCAGGATAGACACAGAAAACTCTGATAAGCAGTTTATGAAACTTTGTAAGGACCTGAACAAAGTAAGGAACTGAGAAAACCTCAAATGAAAAGCACAGCTGGAGGATGGTTAGGATGTTTAAGTGTAGAGAGTTCTGGGAAATGGATCAGGCTGCTGGACTAAAAAGTATGACCAGTTGATTCCCTCAAAACTGAATATCTGAGTTGTGGAAATAAATATCAACATTACTCTTAAGATACAGAAATTAATTAAATGTCAGTCTGTTGCTATAGTCATTCAGAAAAATGTCGGCAATCATAAGGACATATAAAGGTTAATAAATGTTGTTTTCCTCTAAACAAGTTTGGACTAGTGTGGGTACTGCACAATTTAAGATAATTATACGCCATCAAAATAACCATAGAAAATGTAACTACAGCTCATAATGACACGCTTTGACCTACAGGAGCTCACCAGTGGTTCCAAGGAAGAGAAGCACCAGAATCCAATACACCCAGAAGATGAAGAGAGCAAGAAACGTGCAGAATGGCTGCAGCACAAGCAGAGGCAAATGGATAAACACCTTCCCGGCTACGTGGAACAAAGCAATGGTCAGAGCCACCCGCTTCCTCATGAACAGCATCAACAACAGCAGAATCACCTAAGAAATAAGATAAGAATTTAAGAAAGTTATACATCAAAATATGAATAAGAAAAGCAATGAAAGTAATTATAACAGAAAATCTTTGTTCAGCTACAGAGGCACAAAACTGAGTTGCATTCATTAAATCCTATTCCTGTGCAGCAGGTAGAAATAAATAGCATAGAAATGTATGAGTGTAACACACCACTGGCGCACAGACTTCTATTTGAGGACACAAAACTGCATGGATACAGCATCCCAGAAATACATGCATATTAGTGTTCATGTTTTATACATCCTTTCAACCTCAATCCTTTGACTCACTGTGAACACAGTTGCTGAGGTGGCATAGACCAACAGGCCTTGCATGTGGTCTATTGGGGCCTCCGTTTCTCCATTTGTTTCTTTCTCTTTCTTTAAATCTATTTCCAAAGTATGGTTCATCATCAGCCTGTGGTCTATATATAACCACCACAGAACACCAGTGCCACCTACACAAAACACAACACAACAAACAAACCTGCTCATTTTCACATATAAGCCCTGGTGTTAGAGAAGTTCTACAGCAAGTATAACAGTAAACATGACATTTATTTACAATTGATCACAACCATTTCCAGAAAAAAAGATGACAGTTAATAAATATGAAGGCCTTAAGACTTCCAAACTGAATGAGTTTCCCATTGCTTTGACTTAAAACACACTAGGTTTAAAAATGATTCCACTATTGAGTCAGACACTCTTATCCAGAGCAGCATACAATGAATATAATCATACTCACAATAGTTTGGATTGTAAGTTTCTCTGGATAAAAATGGCCATTAAATTACTGAATGTAAATATGTTTTGCTGTACTATATTTTGTGGATGTCAACAAATGTTCTTTGTTTTACTTTTTCTCCAATTTTGGGTTTTTCCCAGTTTCACAACAATCCACGTATACGACTATGCAAAGGGAGGAGGGCCATAGGCCAGCAGGTGCCTTCTACATCAAAATCAATCTGCCAGCAAGTTCAATGACCAACATTGCTCACAAACCTTGTGGGATATTTTTTTAAAAAATATTATGACACAATTAAAAAAATAAGCATTTGATTTTATTTCATTAAACAAATTAATCAGAAAAGAAATGAAAAGTCAAAATGTTCGATTATAAAATGAAATGCAAATAATGATGATGATTCAGTACCAAGTGATATATTAATGGGGGTGAACACAAGCATATCAAACTGGATGAGAGTGCCACACTGTTCAGTAGGGTGTATGATCACCCAAGACTGACAAAACACACTAACAGTGATGGGGCATGGACAGGATCAGATTGTCCAGCAGTTCTTGTGGAATCCTCTTCGTGTTCATTTTAAAACACCCTCTAATCTTTCTGAGCAGTATAATAACGGTTCCATCAAGTAATACAGACTCACTGCTTGTACATTGACAAATCCAACTGTGCACTTCCCCAAATGTGTATTTAACAGCTGACATGAGATGAGAAGAGAAAGAGGAGAGATAATAAACTTGCCTAAGGAGCCCAGCACCAAAAGAACAGTTAGAATCCACACCAGCACAGCCGAGATGTAGCGAATAACCACCATCAAAATCATGGAGAGCACTGAAATTACGCACACATCCCCAAACACACGTTAAAAGAGTATGCTATCAAAGGCAGGCGGGCAAAGCTCAAAAATCTGTTGACGTGTCTGAGGCTGTAATGCTTCTTTCTAAATTACAATTTAATACATTCAATTAATAATATGTTCCTGCACAGTCATAACACACATTTTGATTCAGAAAGGCATTTACCCAGTGCCAGCAGACAGAGCCCTGCAATTATCTCTTTACTGGTTACCACCCCAGAGATCAGACTGTGGAGCATAGCGTTATCGCTAACAACTGACACCACCGCCTCAGCAAACTTAGAATAGCAGGAGATGTTCACTGGTGTGCAGCGGTTAAACACTGGCAGAGCTTTACTGCAGAGGAGAACAAGCAAAAATTTTACAGTCCAGACTAAGCAAAGGACAGTTGAGTTCTGAATGTGTAAAATAGGTTGTCAAAGACTCTTACCTCTGTGGAACTGGAAGTTTAGGACATTTGTCATAGCGCTCGGGAAGGCTTGGGTACTTATGGGCAGCAAGCTCATAAGAGCAGAGTTCTGAACCTGAAAGACAGTGAAACAGAAAAATTTCATCTGAATTGTAGGTATTTCCTGTCTTCCTGTCCTGTCTTGTAGGCCTTTCAATCTAACAACACTATTATGAATATTAAACTAACTGGACATAAAAAACTTAGACTTAAGAATTAAAATACAAAGTAGTCACGTAATCAAGTTGTCGGGCAAAACCACAAAGTTTTCAACTGTGGAATTAGATTTTTTACTTACTGATGTGTATCATAATTATATGCCAAATGAATAAGTATTATGCTCAGTAAAAATTAAACTGATTGCATGTTAAATGCTTTAGTAACATTATTGACAATCTCAGGTAGTAAATTAAGTATGTGACTATATATTACTATCAGTAATTTACTATCTAAAGTTTCCTGTTCCTGGCTTTGAGTAACTCAAACAACATCTTCTAATAATTCTCAAATGTGTACGCAAATGTAACTCAAAAACATGATCCTTAATTGCATACCTGCTTTTACGACGGCCTACGTAACTGTTCACTTCAGGTCATTCTACAATATTCTAATTAGTTTTAGATCAGAACTTTGTCTTAACCATTCCACAAGAATAACTTCTTATTACATTGTTATTTAACTACTGTTTGATATTTAAGTCTCAGGTACTTATACTGGAAGGCTCTGTTTCTCTTTCTCCAGACATATCACTTCTTTAAAAAAATGCTCTGTTTTGGTCTTATCTGCCCACAGGACCAATATGCTTTTGATTTGATTTAAGTCTGTGTGTCTTTAGAAACTGAAAACAGACAGCAGAGTTTGAGAAACACTGACATTCTTTGCAACGCTTCAATGCACATCTTCAACATTAGCCAGCGTGAGTGTGACCCCATGAACTATTACATGACTTTGCACTTGGTGTGATCTTTGTTGGTTAACCTCTCCTGAGGAGAATAACTGTGGTATTGAATTTCCCTTATTTGTACACAATCTGTCTGACTGTGGATTAATGGGGTCCTCTTTAGAGGATGGATGTCATTGGAGTATTTTGTAATAATTTCCTGTCTTAAAGATGTTATATGTGTACACTTTAATTATATACATATTTGTACTAAAAAAACAAAAATATCTTTATAATATCTAAATGTCTACTGAACAGTGTAGAGTGATATGGATGGCCACCATTATGTCACCCAAATCACACAGATAAATAACAGGCTAATTATATCCCTTCTCCAGGAGGCCTATGTAAAAAAGTAGAGCAAGTGGACACACTGAACTGAAGCACTGGACTGTAAACAACAGACTCCCTGCAGGACAGAGGGGCAATACAGTCTTTGTTTAATCAGTGGGTGTGTGTGTATTCTTGGGAACCCATGAATGGTGATACAGTGTGAAAGAACATGGTATGCTAGGGTCACCACTGTGCTTATAAGGAACATCTTTGTCTAAGTGAGGGACGGAATGACAAATAACAACTCACTACCATGACATAATGGTGGCATTTGTCTTGACACCCTGCTCTACTGTCCTTGTCCAGTAAATGCAGGTTGTTCCAAATGAAACCGTTTTAGGCCTGGATGTGGCCTCATTGCTGTGCTGACCTTTAAACAAATGGGCAACAAGGATTTCAAATGAATATTAAAATATTTTAATACCCAGTTCTCAAGGTCCCCCAGGTACGTAGCTCACTACAGTACACTTAAGGTCATCACACCAGGACAGCAGAATCCTGTGGTGTACAGCACCGGTCATGTTCATCTTGTTTTCCAGACAGTAGTAACCTTTTCATATATAATTACGGTGATATATGACAATGACAATTTATGCTAAATGTGTTTATAATAATATATAAATAATAACATGTGAATGGAATGGGAGAATGTATGTACAGGGTGAGTCAAAAGCCCCTTTTATTTCAGAAACAAAGAGGAAAATGACATATCTGAATACCCCAGCAAGAAATGGGTGTGGGAGTCTGTCTTTTAGGTGGTCATGTAGCATATCAAAGAAGACCTGAATTGTCTCAGATATTGACTGCCGTAATGAGATTTATATCATTTATATCAACACAGAAACTTCAAAACTTTTGTTTTGTCACAGGTGACCATTCTGATGGCTGGGGAACACAACTGCCTTTTCATAGTCGCAGACTTCACCAACCAACACCCTTAAAGATCACCAATTTCACATAGCACTGTTACATTCCTCATAGCCAAATTCAGAGAAACTGGATGACAAGCCAGTGGTCTCTCGAAGACCGCTACAGACAAAGAAACCTCAACAATGGTTTTACCAACCTTTGTGATAAGCCCATGACACAGTGCATCCTGTGACTTTTGACCATGTAGTCACTCTATGTAATTACTAACACCTAATATTTTAGCCAAAGCCACTGCTAACAGCTCTATAATATACACAGCGTTTCCTCGCCACTTCGCGGTTCACCTTTCATGGACTCAAAAAAATATTAATGGAAATGGAATTTTCACTGTTTCACAGGTTTTTGCAAAATGTATAAAAAAATATATTAAAAATATCAATTCTAACAATAGAGGAATGTTAGAAATCATAAAATAGTACAATTTACAGTAAATAGCTGTTGTGTCTACTCAATGTGTAGGATATGACATGCTGTAAATCCCCATGATTAACAAGGAAGCATATCATATAGAACAGGTCATATAGAGCAGTTAAGCTACAGGTCCTTAGTCCACAATATCTTTTATATTGCAACAGTTGTCATTTCAAAGGTTTTAAGTTGTTCTGGATAAGATGTACATTTAAACTGAAGTACCAAAACTGAGCCAGGGCTTACTGTCTTACATCAGGCTCTAATGTGTGTGTAGAACAGTAAATGCTGACTCAGGAGCTATATGCCAGTATTCAGTGAAATGATGCTGTTGACATACCATTGATCATAGCAAATCTTCGTAGATCTTCATATGATTTCATTTCCTCAGTAGGACACTGTGACACACACAGGGCCATAGACTTGATTTTCCTATGAATGATGTCAAAGTTGCAGGGGTCCAAGAAGAACACATATCTGTAAGAGATAGATATCAAATGCACTGTAAAAAAAAAACATAACACAAGAGACACATTGACACAAAAACAAAAAAGGTGTTCAAAGTGATAGGAACTGATCAAGCTGAAGAAAAATGCCAAACTACACAATATAATACAGTTTTCAGAACTGTGTGATAGAAATCAGCAGGCAGCACATATTTTCATCCAAGGAGTGCTGGCTCATCCCCTTTTTTGGCAGAGAGGTGAAGTAAAGTCTTGTTCTGTGCGTGGCTTGCTTCTACCCAAAATCTCCATTGTGATCTCGGTCTTGATTTGGCCTTTCATAAGAAAGGAAGTGGGCATAGCACCCACTATTGTCCTCCACCGAGCAACAAAAGCAGCCAGTCAGATGCTGAAGACACGTATGCCAGCATTGATAGAAAAACCCAAACCACATACAACACATGCAAGGTAAAATCAGGATATCTATTTTGCAGGAACAACAAAGTTTAATAAAGGTTTAGCTGAGAGTTGATGGAGCACAGGACCCACATCATAGCCTGTCAGACAGCAATGGACCAGCGGCCTAATAACTCAACCCTCAGAAACCTTGAATAAAAATAAAAGAAATTATGGCTTAGACTCAATTCCCTTTGCCAAAAACTTCATGTCAGACTTCAGAGCAAATAGCTGTTGTGAGAAATACTGACTGGACAATTAGGCATCTTAAGACCTACAATTACATATAACAATAATAACAACAATAATAATGTTATACATGTATAGGACCTTTCTCAAACTCAGTCATTTCATATTATTAGGGGAGAGGGAAAAACAAAATAGAGGAAGCATATATTCAAGGGGGTTAAAATATTTAGGAAAAAGAGCTTTGAAGATGGAGAAAGAAACAGAGGAGAGAGCAGATCAAGTTAGGGAATTCCATAATGGTACTGAAAGACGCATGTAAAGCCTCAACCTAGGAACAACCTGAAGACCAGAATCAGAATATATTATCTTACAACCCTAACCCTAAACCACTACCTGGTAAACCATAATACAAAGAATTACAGTGATCTAACCTACAACCCAAAGTCATAATTCATAAAAAGCTGGAATGGTATGAAAAATGTATCAAAAAATCTCCAAAAAAAAAAAAAGTGTTCCTCATATTCCCGTTGACTTTTATTTCATTACAGACAGTATAAATAAAGATATTCCATGTTTATGCATTTATTCCTGCATGTCAGGCCTGCAACACATGTCAAAAAAGTTGGGAGGGGGACAATTTAGAGTTAGTAATGAATTATAAAAAAATAAATAATTATGCATATATAATATGGAAAACTTCAGGGTGCATGTGCATATGCTTTGTAATTTAGTACGCGTGATATTAGACGATTGTGGACACTCATATATGCATTGCTGACAAAAGAACTGTAGTTTCATTAGTGGTTTTAATGATTAGCAGAGCATGTCACTAGCTCCTTCTGGACTGTCATGTGATCTGATCACATGACCAACAAGCTGCTACAAGACATTTTGTAAACACTACAGCATTACTGGTTAAAATGAGAAGCATTGCAATATTTTAGCTGGAGTAAAAATCAAAGAACGATGGATGATTGAGGATGTCATGCTGATAACACTTTATGGAAAGAAATTGCATGCAAACACCAGCATTTTTGTGATAATGAGAATTTAGTACCTCAAGTTACCTCAGAACCCAATTTGTAATCTGTGCAGCACGAACATGAATGTTGTAATAAATGATTAGGAAAACATTCATTTGTAAGTAATTAGCTACAAGGCAGAAACCTAATGCACCGATCAGTCAAAACATTAAAACCAACTGGTCCGTAACAATGTTTAGGGAGTTACACATCAAATTAATGTTCACATGAATGCCTGCACTCAGGGTTTCCCAGCAAAATACTGCCTCCACATTGCTTGTCTTCTTCCAGCAGTACATCTGGGTCCCATCATTTCAGTGCCCACATATTTAACCATCAACATAATGGAAATGAAAACAAGACTTAACGGACCATACAACCTTCCTCCTCCACAGTCCAGTTCTGACATTCACATGGACACTCTCTAAGATGTACAGGGACTAACATGGCGAACAATTTAACTAGTCTGGGACTATGCCACATCTAGCAATGGTGCTACATTCCTCCTGTAATCAGAATGAAACATTTGTATGGCTTTGTACCACAGAAGCTGTTCTATACATTTGGACCAGACAGGATAGGATTCACTGACCTCGTGATCAATTTATACTTTGTCCCTACTCAAAACAGTCTCTGGGTACTCACCAAAGCTGAATAGGAGCACCTCATAAGCCTTGCTGCTTTGCTCCTACCCTGTCCACTGACCATAACAATTTGTTCATTCTTAAAGTTGCTCAGTTCTTTACTCCTGAGCATTTACTCCCACATCCAACACATCAATTATTTACCAAGCTTCTAAAAAACAAGGTAATTAACATGTGAGAGGTAACCAAAGTTATTTTTTATTTGTCTATTTGGCTGGTCAATGTATGTCTTATGTTGTGTATGTTAAAGGCCCCTGTATACAGACAATCGACAATTTTGTTAAGCAACTATTAAGCTAGTTAGTTAACTAGCATGCTAACAGGCTCTTATGTCCCATGCTACAGGTCTTAATATTTATTCAATTGAGAAATACTCTCCTGTGGCTGAGTTTAACGACATATCTATCTATATTTAACTTACAGTTTTTAAAAAACATTCTTTTTATACATTTGACTTCAAACTGCAGAATGTAGACAACTATTCTGGAACAATTTCTATTTACTGTGCTCTTGCTATTTCCCATTCATACCCATACCCATTCAAAATCTAAATCATACTTTCTAAATCTCAGTATTATTCCAAAAATGAATGACAATCACTAAAAACACAAGAAGGTAAAACTATATAAACAGAGAGAGCGAGAGAGAGAGAGAGAGAGAGAGAGACAGAGAGAGACAGAGAGAGAGAGAGAGAGAGAGCTGAGGCCATAACTGAATTGGCAGATGTTGGCATAATGTTGTTATTAGTATTAATCTTTGCAGTGGGTCTGCCCACCTTCAGATTCAGTCTAATCTTATTATACACACTGTCATATACCAGCATAACTACCATTACTCCTAAACACAGGAATGTAAGAGCATTACCCCTGAGCAATGGGTACTGTAACTATTAGCATTAATGACAAATGGGATCAACTGGACTTTCTGTTCAGGTTAAATCATGCATTCCTCCAGGCTATATATCTGCAACCTTGATAGCAAAGGCTAAATGGAGTTATAATAAAAGAGTCAAAAATGTCCAAATGTCCAAATATAAAAGACAGGCCAGTAAATACTATTGTACTATTTTTTTAATTGTTTTACATTCTTTATTTTACTTTATTATCCAAACTATTGTATTATCTCTGTAATTTTCCACAGTCTACATATTATGTTATTTTCATTCTTTTCTTTACCATATTACTATATTTAGCATTGGTATACTTAAACTATTCATCCAGCCATTATCTTTATTTTTTATTTTTCAGTCAGTATGGGCACAAAGGCAGAAACAACCCTAGGGGGCACACACACACACACACACACACACACACACACACACACACAGTCATGCGCACAGTCACACCCTACTTTAAAAACACCAATTAACCAAACACGCATGTCTTTGAACTGTAGGAGGAAACCAGAGTACCCAGAGTAAACCCATGCAGACATGGGGAGGACATGCAGACTCCACACACCAGGTCCCTCCACCCTGGGACTGAACCAGGGACCTTCTTTCTGTAATGAAGCATTGCTACGCTCCGAGCCATCGTGTTGCCCATTTAAACTATTATCAATTATTTATTATTTAGGTAATTCATTTCTTACATACATTACATAACATCTAGGCGGCCTTTTTTAGTCCCCCCCCCCCCCCGAGATTTATTTTTCTTTTGATTTTATTTTATTTGACTGACTGATATTTAAAGACAAACAGACAATGTGTTCAGATTTTTAGTGCTTCAGATTACACAGATTCACATTAAACAACTACAGGGCATTAAATCAACCACAACAAATAAAATTAACACAAGACCAAGATATCGTTAAAGAGACACCAAAGTCCCAGAAAACAACAATGTACCTTTTTAGACAAGAAGTTTATAAGTTTAATCAGCTTCAGAAGACATACTCATATCAGACATTTAAGATCATATGTATTCTGGTTTTCTGTATTTGATTGCAAAAAATACGGATACGGATATTTTCATTGTACTTGATACCATTAAGAATAAAGATAGCAGCAAATGCTGGCTTGTGTCTAACTCTACACTCTCAGCAGTGTCAGCTTTGTCATGTGATAGTGATTTTTTTTAAATGTTGCATTACTGTATTGTATTAGCATTTTCAGAATTCTTCCTCCACTCCTTACTTGCTTCATGCATACTGCAAACAGCACTCAAATTCTGTGAAGAACTAGAATACTAAATACTTGACTCACTAAATAGCACCATATAACTGCTCCCTCACCAGTATTGCACTATACAAAAAGTGACTCTTTAGTGCAAAAACAAAAATTAAAGCTGGAACTGGGTTTAATGCAGAATTGAATTGTGAATTAATGCTAGTAAAAGCAGTGCGTTTTTCATGTGTGGCTGTGTTTGTGCCGCTGTCATACGAAGCGCAAACGTGACTATCCATGACCGGCACAGAATCTGTTATATGAACTGATCAACTGAAAACCGACCGATCAATCAGTGCGTCTCTAGTATGTTTATTATTTCTATTATTCAATAAAGTAGATACATAGTTCTGTCCAAAAGCTCTAGAAACCCTTAGAAACCCTCGTTTATCATAGCTATCATATCTTGTTTTCAGCATTACAGTAAATATAAAATACCAGTTTAAGTTGCATACATTTACATTAATACTACAGAAACTACATAAGCACCTCTTACTCATCGTAGGGTCTTGCTGATATTCTGTAGTAAGTCTGGGATGCTCTATTGTGTAATATTCTGTATAGGTATCTTCTTTGGTAACCCTTATTTAGATTTTCAGGATTTGTCCTTTGTTTCTGTGTGCTTGTATACTGATTATAAACATTTAGATGTAATTGTTGAATGGGACCAGCTGCTTCTGCTTGATCCAATAATATGGGTTAAATTGTGCAGAAAGTTTTATTAAATGAGTCTTGTGACAAAGTCTGAACACCATCCAGAATCAGATTGAGTAGAAGGCAATAAGCAGAGTGCTAGCAGGCTCCGACAAAGAGCAAATTTAGAAGGGAAGGTCATGTATACAGGGCTGGATCATTACACAAGAGATTGATAGATGAACCACAATACAGTGAAATATCAGGTTTAATAATAACAATAATAATAATAGGTTTGCACAATAACAGTGTGATAAGGTGCAGGTTTGTGTAGGTTTGTTGCTCTGTTATGGTGTAAAGTGTAGCTACAGTTTAGGAGGAACGTCCCCAGTAAAGACTAACCGCAGGCAGTTTCCACAGCAAATTAAACAGCACATCAGAAAAAGAACACAAACAAAGAATATATGTTATATAATGACTAGCTAGGTTGTTTCAGGTATTTTGTTTGTTTGCAAAAAATGGGGCATAATGTTCAGATTTAACAGCAAAAAAGCAAATATGCTTTGTATGTCCTGAATTTCCCAACTATTTCAAAAGTCACAGTGCTCAAACACTGCAACAGGTACAAGCTGAACAAACCAGTGGCCTAGGGATATAACTTGAATTTGCCACCTGAAGGCAGCCCTGGTATTCTTGAATTACCACAGACCCAGCCAACTCACCCCAAGGAATCCTGAAACTCAGGAGGCAGAACCAAATATGAAACAGATGGTACCGGTAACTCATCCCTACAGCTTGACAGCAATGATGGGGAGTTGACAATCAGACCCAGTCAAAAACAGAACTCGCTCTTAGATCAAGACCACAGAGAGTCAGTAACCTGAAATGGACTTTTAAAAAATGCATCAGCACAGAACGGCACAGGTGTGGTTATGCCAACACATAATTTCACAGGCACACACCTGCGATACAGAGAAGCATGTATAATAATTCATTTATTAGTGTAGATTTTTTCTAATTATTTTCCAATCATATAAGCCGTTTCTGTTACGAAATGTGGTAGTTTTTTAATAGGACCCAGGTATGCGGGATAATCATATCCCACGACGTATAATAAGAATAGGAAAATAATATAAAACAACTGAAAAAGGATGAAAAGGGATGAAAAGCGGAGCGTTAGGCTCCTAACTTAAAAAAAACAAAAGGATGAAGGGGCGCGCCATGGTATTGCATCCCGAGAGGGAGCAACACGCAAAATGGTCGCGAGAGGGCACCAAAGCGCCAGTCAGGGCAGTCGTGCAGAAGCACAGTTTGAGACTTCTCCCAAATGGCGAGACACAGAGCTAGTCTAAATGCCAGGGAGCGAGCGTAAGCTCGAGTGTGCATTCAATCAAGAAAAAGCCATGCCCGGGCGCTTCGAACGCCCAACTGGGTGGCTGCTCTAAAGAGCGCAGAGGGCGCCACAGTGCCAAAGTGTGAGCGTAAGCTCGAACGCGCAAGTCGCACGGGAGGGGGCGAAGAAATCGCGGAAGTAGCCGAATGTGAGTAACTCACAAAAGGCGCCAAAGAGCCAGAACACGTGAATGAACTCAGGCGCGTGTCCTATTCAGGACAAAAACCCGACTGGAGTGAGGCCAAGTAGGTGTCGAGGACGAAAGAGCGCTCACTCGAAGCATGCGAGGAGCGCACAAATAGAGGACGGGAAAACCCTCAAAGTGCCCCTAATAAACAAATTTTTACCTCGGGGGTTACCCGCCCATACCAGTCCATCAGCACTAGAGGCCCCCGGACTTTACCACTATCTCTTGGGACGCGGAAGGGCGTGAGGGTGATCAGACGCGCGAACCGACCGGAGATGGAATACCGGTGAAATGATGACCTGGCCCCGAACAGCGCTAACAGCACACCCTTAAAGGACGTGAAGCAGCTGTTTGGGATCAGGACATAATCACGATAATGGATATACGCCGCCTCATCGATAGCTCTGTAATGGCGACCGGCAAGGACGACCTAATGGTCCGGGGGACCAGTTTCAGTGGGTTCCACTCTGTTCATGCTGTTTATATTTGACTTATATAAGTTGCTGATTCTTGTAAGATCAATTAAAAAATGATTTATTCCAAATCAGTGTAGTTATTCAATATCAAGCACTCAGATCGAAATCAAATTCAGTTTCAGAAAACTTTATTCATCCCCTATGGGCAATTGAAAGCACACAGAGCAACAATGACAAAGATCTAAATGAGAATAAACTAAAATAAATATAAAGTAAAATAAAGTAAGTAAGAGCAAAGTAAGCATTTATGTACAATATATAAAGTGACTTAAAGCTTTAAAGTGACTTACAAGATAAAAAAATTATTGAATGTTAGAGATATATTTAAACATCGGAGTGTATTGAGGTAGGAGGCACAGTCTGTGTGTGTGTACATATATTTGTGTGCGCGTGCGCGCATGTATGAGTAAAAATGTATGGATAAAAATAAAGTAAAGCAGTACTAAGGCTTACAGTAAATCCGTTAAGGCAAAGGCAAATCAATCTTTATTTTGATATCCTTATGCCAAACATATGTTTCAAGGTGGCACAGGTGGGGACATGGTTATCTCTATTGCCTCACAGTTCCAGATATTCCTGGTCTGACCTTGACCCTGGAATTTGCATGTTCTTCCCCTGTCCGTGTGGGATTTCACTGAATACTTCCAATACTTCCAGGTTAATTAAGTTAACTGGTCATACTAAAGTGCTAGTTGAGTGTGAGTGAGTGCAGATGTAATCTTACTGCTGTCATGAATACAGCCATTGTATTCATTGCCAATCAATAGATAAATAGAAAATACCATTTGTTGGCAGAAATTCAAAAACTGACCTCATCACTTCACCAGGCAGTGATTCCAGTCTGCCTCAGATTAATCTTTCCTAATACCACAGTTAATCCAGTCAATCCTTACTAGAAGCATCCTGGTGCATCAATAAAGCATCACATTATCAATATAGTAAGTCCTAGGTCAGCTATAAATTATTTTTAATAAAGCATGTAATTGTTGCCTAATGTGGTAATTAGAAGCAAAAAGAACTTAAACTGAATGGATTAAAGAATAAAAAAAAACATTAAAACCAATTAACCTGAGTATTA
Organism: Parotocinclus haroldoi; assembly: GCA_034779995.1. Classification (NCBI taxonomy): domain Eukaryota; kingdom Metazoa; phylum Chordata; class Actinopteri; order Siluriformes; family Loricariidae; genus Parotocinclus; species Parotocinclus haroldoi. Next base: position 9,073 of record JAUZST010038462.1, on the reverse strand, counting down.
GGCTTAGGTTGGCTGCTGTTATAAATAGCCAGAGAAGGTCTGTGGTTATTCAAATATATGTTTTAATTATTTCCTTTCTTGACGTGATATTGAACTTAGCCATATGTAATTAGTAATGGTGTATAGCAAAAATACCTTATATCATAATGCCTAAGTAGCAGTAGCAGTAAAGCAGTGGTCCAAACAACTGTGTAATAGCACTAAAAATGATAACAACATAATATAAATAGGGCTAAGAATAATAGCTATCCATATCCTTCTCTGGACCCAAGATAACACAGATGGTTGGTATTAGTTTTATAGTAACTGCAGCTGTCATGACAACTGACAGTAATTACTATAAATAATCATAAAACATTAAATAAATAGTCTTTCCTTTAAAAGCACTACATAGCCATATGAGAGGACGAGAATAGCTTCAACATAATGCATTTGTTACTATTTATTAATTCATAATTAATACAAAATATTGGACAAGATCGTTTACAATTATGTTCCTTAAATCTACATATGTTATATAGCTTAGCTGACCACTTCAGACACAACCTATACCTACCTTGGATGGCTTTAAAAATATCTTGTATTATTATTTTAAAAGCTGTGCATCAATGAGTGCTTTCACATGCACTTAATAATAATTATTATTATTATTTTCAGTAATCCAATGAACGAGTATAAATGTGTTTGAGTAATCAGATAATAGGCAATACTTACTTATTGGCAATAATCTAATTTCTAATTCACAATCAGCCATTAATGTCACAGAAAGATGTGACATAAACTAAAATTTTTCATTTTCTCCAGTATATAGTGTTTGATAGCCATTTAGTGGGTGCAGTATTTAATTCCAAGATTCCAAGACAAAATGCTTGATTCCAAGATGCTTGAAATCGGGTAACTAGTATATATGTACTGAATATATGAAATACTTCATTTTTTTATCTGATTTCTTGATCAGAGTACGCTGTTTACATGAGCACTTGAATAATTACGTGACTGTACAAATACAACCATGATATTATTAAGTGCATGTAAACACGCTCAGTGGGACAAACAAAAAAGCACACTGTCAAACACTGATGTGTTGCTTGCTGTGAAAAAGTGCCTGCCCACACACTTCACTGCCTGGGAAAATGATACAGTCAAAGTCACTTGTCAAATACGCACTAGTCTTTTGACCTATCTTTTTAACACATACAAATTTGCTCCAAAGACTCCTAGAGACACAAAAGATTCCATAAGTGTCCATCAGGTCCGAGTCTGAGGCCTCAAAGCAGATTTTGCATGCTGCGCTGCCCTGTTCACCGGGAGGAATTTATCTTAAAGAAAAACCACCATGTTGCTGTAGTAATGTATTAGATAGTCTGATTTACTAAAATATTGAGTTCCCAATATCAATTAAAGTGTAAAATTGATAAAGTGTAAAATATTTTTTCTATGTTTTAATAAAACTGGAGTGAATTTAGGCCTTTCTGTGTATTCTTAAAACAATTGCTTGTGATACTGTATATAGGCCGCTATTACATTTGCTATACCACTGTTTTGTGTAATGGTGTAATGACTATATATAACTATTTCACAGTCTCTTTAAAAAAATACCCCAGCATCTGACAGCTTCTGCCAAGTTGACCCTTCCACAGTCCAAAGAAGCTTGATCGGGCATGATCTTTTTGGAAGGGTAGCAGCCAAGAAACCACTTTTACAGAAGTGGAGCAGACTGGAAAGGTGAAGCTATGCTAAAGCTATTTTCAGACTCTTTTATTTTTTTCACATTTCATGTTGCACGATTGTGCTAAAAATAAAATACTTTTTCACCATCATTTCCCACCCATTACCCCGAATGAACAGAACAGAAATTCAGACATTTTTGTAAATTAATTAAAAAGAAAAAAAACTACAATTTCGCATGGACATAAGTATTCAGACGATTTGAACACTTGAAATTAAACTCTGCGGACCGTCTTTGGCATGTTTCTACACTTTGATAGGTGTCCACCCGAGGTAAATATAGTTGATTTAAAGAGACGCCTGTCTTTACAGGGTCCCACACCTAACAATGTATATCGGGGAAAAATCCAAGCCATGAGGAGGAAAGAGCTGCTTGTAGATCTCAGAGAGCGTGTGTGGAGGCAAATATCTGTGATCAATCCTGGTTTCATCAGACCAGATGATCTTGTTTCTCACAATCTGTGTACCACTGCAGTCCTGTAGGTGATTTTCAGCAAACTTAACTTGTCTGGCCACTCATAATGTCCAGGTTGGTGGAGTGCTGCAGTGATGTTTGGCCTTCTGAACATTTCTCCCAATACTGGTTATTTCATAGTTCTTCCATTTAATAATTATGGAGGCCATTGTGCTGTTGTGGGCTCTTGCTCTTTCAATGCAGAAGATTTTTTGTAGCCTTCTCAAGACCTTTGAATCCACACAACCCTGACTCTGAGCTCTACAGGCAGTTCTTTCATCCTCATGGCTCAGTTTTTACTCTGATATCGACCTTAAATGTGAGACTCTTTATAGACCAGTGCGTGTCTTTCCAAATCATGTCCAATCAGCTGAACTGACTACAGATAGACTCCTAATAAGACTAATAGACTAATTTTCTTTACACTTTCTCATTATAGGATAATGAAAACAGAATGACACAACACCATGACAAAATCTAAAAAACTGAAAGTGTCTGAAGACTTTCTAACTTCACTATATGGTCATTATTCATTATTATTAAAATCTCATAAAAAATGGCTGTCACAGAAATGCACCTTCACCCTGTGTGCTTCAATATGAACAGAATGCTTGCCTGGCACTTTCTTGCTTTCATTGGAAATACAGGGTAAATTTAGCCAATTTAGAACAATACCAGTGCATTACACAAGAAAATACCAAACATTTCATGTCACTGCAAATGAAAGGGCAAAATACTTGTCCTTAAGTGCTGGTGGTCATTAAGCACAGTTCAGAGTATGGACGTAACTCCTTCAGGGTGTCCTTTGCCATGATTCTGTTGCCTAGAGGTAAAGTCACAGCTTTCTGACATATGGAATCATTTGGTAACTGAGGTTTCCAAAGTGCCTGCAACTCTTGTGCAAATAGCAAAGCACGGAGATGCAAAAAAGTGGGAACTCACTTTCTGTCCGTGTGGTCCAGGCCGCTGAGCTTTATTCCTTCGAGGGCTTCATTGCGCTGACCACAAGTGTTGCCATAGCTGTCATATCCAAAAACCAAGCGTGCTGCACCCCCTGTCACTATGGTGTAGCCACAGATAGCGCCCTAGAAGAGCCAAACCAACAGTTTCCATTGATTAGAACAAATTTCTTGCTCATCCCTTCTGTATTTTATTACTGTGTAGTTTTATTCTGTACTGGTATAAGACGGTAAGGAAGGGTGCTGTCATTTTATGTATCTGGTGGAGGGTAAACCCTACACATCCAGTCTGTAATTTATTTTAGGTTTATAGTTATTTCTACATATAAAATGCATTATCACCCAAAACATGTTGGTGTCTAAAGTTTATTTACTATTTACTTATATTCTTTCACCATGGTTCTGCCTAAATGTTTATCTATAAAATATGTTGTATAATAAGACAACCCCACTTGTCCACCTGTCCTGAATACTGCATAAGTACATTTAGAAAAACAGTGATTATGGTTATACATGATTAGACACAGAAAGCGAGAGAAAGGTGTGGGGGTAGGTAGGTAGAGAGGTGGAGAAAGAGAGAGAGAGAGAAAGAGAGAGAGAGAGAGAGAGAGAGAGAGAGAGAGAGAGAGAGAGAGAGAGACTGATAGAGATAAAACACCATGCCCAACAAGCATAATCATTGTGATGCGTTTTCCCCATTCTGATGGATAATGTGATTATTTCCTGAAGCTGCTGGCTTGTATCTGCATGAGTTTATGTGTTGCACTGCCATTGCACAATTGGCTGATTGGATAATTGCATAAAATTAATAGGTGTACTGCATTCCCCATACACTCAGCGAGTGTCATGTTCTGCTATTAGATTGGTATACAGAAGGTTATTATTATATATATTCTACATTAATCTATAAAATAGTATACACTGTCATGCTCAAAAAATGCTCAATGGTCAAAAAAAATAATGTATATATGCAAAGTAATCAGGTTCCTTACCAGGGTCTCACCAGATGAAGTAAAATGATGTTGAGGAACACTAAATAATGACCGGAAAATTTCAGTTTTATCTTGGACTGCTAAGGAAAACTATAGGACACTTTCTTTTTAAGATGCAGAGAAACTAGCCCATGCATTTATAACCTCCAGGTTGGATTACTGCAAAGCTTAACTTGCTGGATGCTCTAGTAAATTTGTAAATAAGCTTCAACTAGTGCAGAATGCAGCAGCTTCAGTGCTAAGTAAAACTAGAAAATTATATCAGTCCTCTACTGGCATCTCTATACTGGTTACCAGTTACAGAATAGTGGTTACAAAATACTTCTTATAATATATAAAGCACTACATGGCCTGGCCTCATTATCTGCATGAACACTTAAGAGTCTTACAAGCCTGTTCATCTGCTTTGTTCGCAAGGTGCAGGACTTCTTTTACTTCCTAGATTTCAAGAAGTCACAGCACCAGGACAAACCTTTTTAATATATGGTTGCCCAACTATGGAATAAATTCCCCACTTTAGCTTGAGATTCAGACACTCTCCAAACATCTTCAGACATCTCCAAATATTTAAACTGAGGCTAAAACATACTTATTTCTGCAGGCTTTTGATTGGATTTAGACTGAGATGCATGGCTTGGGGTACTGGGGCCATAGTTTAGGGTCATGTCTGGCCTGTCTGCCCTGTCAGACTAAGTACAGCGCTGGTATAGAGCATAGTCAAAGAGACTTATAGTGATCAGGGATTTTGGGTTGTTGTCTACTTGCCTCCTTCGTGCGATCACCCATGTTTGTTGATTGCTGGGGAGGTGGGTTGCTGATGTCTCACGTGATCTCTCTTGGCTGTGTTACCATCTGGGTACCTTTCTAGCTATGCTGCTATAGTTAATGCTGCCAGTGAGTTTCATGCTGCACATGGCACCAGTGATTGTTAATAAAATCTGTGTTCTTAATTAATAAGTAACTACATTTTCTCTTTTCTCTCGGAGCATATGTTCCAGTACCAGCTCCAGTCCCACATAATAAGTTGTTCTTCCACCACAGCATAACTCTTCTGTTTTTTTGTCAACAGAGACCAGTCCCACCATGCCAGAGCCACACCAGAGTGCAGTCTATCCATCCTTCTGTCATCAGGGGACAATGTGTCTCCATGAACTTCCCACTGAGGACTCAATTTCCTAAATTAACTCAGTGAATTGGACAAAATATTTGCCAATATGCATTTTTTAACATTATTTAATTTATATGTTATTATTTTCTTAGTTTTACTGCTATTACAAACTTAAATATTTCATTAACTTTAACATCTAAGCCACCCAAGGAGGATGGGTCTCTTTTCGAGTTTTGGTCCTCCCAAGGTGTCTTCCTTACAACATCTTTTTGTTTTTAAGAGCGTCTGCTAAATGCTGGAAATGGAAATTTCAGAATGGCCTTTTAAGATAATATAATATTGTAAAACTGCTTTGAGACAATGCATCATTGTAAAAAGCGCTTAATAAATAAATCTGACATGACTTTTCCCATAATGTCATAGGGTGTTTCCAAAAGCTTGAGCATGGTACCAGTTTTTTTTTTTTTTTGGTGTTTCATACCTTATAGCTACATGTTTTGGCTAGCTGAAAAATGAAAACCTAACAAAAGCACATATTAGTCCACTAAAGCAAGGGATTCATTAAACTAGCAAAGACATCTGTTTTGCATTAACAAAAGTAATGCAATTAAAGGAAATATGTTTAGTGTTAGTTTGTACTTTTTTGGACGAGAAATTGTAAGTAGCATCCTCTTTAGTGTTAAATCATGAACTCTACTAAGTGCTAACAGGTTTGTTTTTATGCCCATTTGTGCTCCTGTTGCCAAGCAAAGCGGTACAGCTGTGTCCCTCTAAATTCTGTATTCAACAGTATGACAAGCTGTCTAGAAACACCACTGATCCTTACACATCCATACAATATAGATAATTTGCATTACTAAGGTCAGTTACTGAGGTGAAGCTCCCATATATATATTACTATTATTTAGCATTTAATCATTCAATTACCTGGTTTATGAGAGCACATCAACATTCCACGAGTCTACTAACAGCAAATCATCAGCACAACCATTTTAAGGCCTTGTAATAGTCAACACTGCTCACCATTCCACCGCAGAAAAGCATGAATAAGAGGAACCAGGGCAGATCTGTGCAGCTTCGGTCCTCCAGGGGTTTCCATTCTCTTTTCACCCTCTGAAATGCACAAATGCAGTGTCATCCCAGGTAATCGGCATAATTATGCATTAAATTTACACAGTATATACACTATAAGTTGACTATTATTGTTTCTGTTAATGGTCTACGTATGCAGATATAGGCTAGTGATATTTATGCATTAAACATACATACATCAAATCTTTGATGCATGAGACTATTTGGGTTTGTTATAGGAACTAATGGTCAAACAATTCTCACCCAAAATAAAGTTATGTCTATGGATCTCATATTGGTTAGACTCATAGTGTCTGAATGATTCACATATGCAAAAATATTATTATTATTTTTATTTCAATTGTATGCACTATAAGTACTAAACCAATCTGTCATGACATATGTCAATGCAACTTTATTGCCCTGGTAAAGTATTCTGTAATGTTAGGATAGTCACTGATTTGCGACATGTGAAATAGCAAAATTCAATGCCTGTCACCCATAATACGCCATTTTCACAGGAACTAAGAGCAAAACAGCCCTGCGCCTATCTCTGTGGATCTAAAGTAGATCTCTTGTCATGTTTACTAGGCAACCACACGGCTATTTCACGGACCAGTGCGCAGTGAATCAAAAGCGGATAGACAACACGGTTAAAAGAGGCACAATGGTTACAGAAAGACCAAACAAACTCAAGCGCATGCATCTGGACCTAATAGGATTACACGTTTTGCAATCTGACACGAACAACAATGAAGCCTGCGGCCGCATCGCATCGAGCACACGACAGGCTGCATCTCTGCAGGGTTCCTGTAAGAACCCGATCCGACAAACGGGAAGCAGGACGTGGAGGCGGATGGCGAAAGGCACGCTTTCTTACCTCTGCGCTACCGCAGCATCCCATTGCAGGTTAGAATCGCACAGATCTCCAGCTAGAACGCAAATAAACAACAAGAACCCCGACCTGCAGGGAGAGCCGACCGACTGGTTCAGAACCTGCATGAACCGCGGGTGCGCGCTAAGAGGATCAATCCATCAGATCGAGTTCCCAAAAACATTTCTACAGCAACACACAACTAATAAAGGCCTCTCGCTCCAGGTACAGACGGATTAATCCATCAGGATTGATGGAGCTGCACTTCCGGCTGGACAGAGCAGGTGTAGCCGGAACACAGAGCTCATCGTCCAGTCACGCGGTGAGCTGCTGAGGATGAGAGCTCAGTGAATGTCGGGAGACTGGAGACAACCGCCAAATTCAAACCTCTAGCCGCTCTAGCTTTCTTATTAAAATAATAAAGATCAGGCCTGATCTTCTATGCCCTGGTACATCTACATTTGATCTTTTATCTACTATATTGGGATTCAAATATGAATGCCGCACTATTATTACACTGAATGGATGAAGCAAGGAAGCGTGACACCTTGTCATGTTAGAGTGAATACACTTCATGTGTTTTATGTCATAAACAAAGTCGTAATTTAATTAGACCCTATTTCAATTAATATATTCGTATTACTATCTCTTTTAGGTGGGGCAGGCTGAGACCACTGCTAGAAGGGCCATGTACTTTCTGCCTAAATGTGAATTGCAGGCATTAAAAGTAAAAAAGTTTATGCTGAATATAATATGACAATTTGTATGTGTTTTTTTGTTATATTGACGCTAAATTCTGTAGTCTACATTTTCTCATGTTTTATCCAACAGGTCAAAAAGTTAACACTATTCAAGGACTTTGCTTTGCTTAACCATACTATTTATTCAGCCTCTTGTTTGTTACGTCAACTATTCTATTAGTAATTCTATAACTATTCTACTATTCAAGTATATGTTTTCATGTAAACTTTCAGGTGTAGGCCATTGTAGTCCTTGGCCTTGAGTTCATACGCTCAAATTGTTCAGTCTCTCATAGGTCATTGTTGACCTCAGCTTTATTTCGCAGATATTCTGCTCACAACAAGCAGTGCTTACTGGGATGAAACACCTGCAACTACACAGTTTCATTTGGTATTTCTGTTACATCAAATGCATTGTACAGCTTTTACACTCATTTAGTGAGGCCTTTTGGGGACAAGCTTGTTGTCACAGGAGCACTGCCCCTCAGAACTGCCTCTGTTATAATATAATATATATAATATAATATGTTATATATGACTGATACAAGAATATGGTATAACCAGATGTTTAGTCATGTGATTTTTAAGACGGTTTGATGATTAAGAAAGCAATAATATGTGAATATTATGGTGTAAAGCGCATCAGATGAAAAAGGGACTGTTTGAGATTTCAAAGATGAGGATTAGTATGATGATTTATTGTGATTACTATTTCTATGTTATTCTTTATCAAAGTTCAGAAGATATGTAATGACAATGTGTAATCAAATAAGTAGAAATGTAGTTTCTGCTTAGCCAAGAACACTCTGATATATTCATAGAATTAGCCTTGTTTCAAGATACTGGAATCTAATTAAAGTGATGAACAAAGGTGCCTGAAGGGAAGTGAGGGGCTTATCACGACCTCGCAACAGCACTTATTCATTAGATCTGTTATGGAAATATATGCATATAAGCAGCAGAACATGAATCACATGCTTATAGAGTCTACTTATTTAACCTTATTTATTTACTTAATATAGTATGTTTAAAGGAAATGTATCCTATTGGCCTATGCCTAATCATTTTGCTGTTCTTACATCTATATATGACAAATGCAGGTGTACATAACATTTCATCGAAAAAAGAATATTAATTTATATATATA
>JAUZST010038451.1:0-27369 GCA_034779995.1 Parotocinclus haroldoi | reverse complement strand
TATAAAAAGGCTCTCAGAGGCTACTTTTGGGAAGAGTACCTCTTGGGGAGAGACTGTTGCTGCTAGACATGCCTCTATGATGCCCTCGAGGACATTTTATCCAGTTGACAGGTTTTGAGAGGGGACATTAAGCACCCTTCACCAAGCATTGAAGACAGGGAAAGCTGAGTAATCAGACAACATCAGATTTTCCAGGAACTTTTGGAGTCCATGCAGCTGAAAAGCACATTACAATGTCATTACAGGAAATGGGGAACATACTAAATATCCATAAGTTAAATCAAATTGCTGTGCTGATTATATGTTTTGTAACAAAACTGACTCTGTTATATTCAGAAAAACAGAAAACTTTTCGCTAGTGCTTTCAGACGTTTGTCTCAAAGACATCAGTACAGTTGGCATAACCTTAAAACTGGCATGAGGTCACAGCAGGTGATAGTGGTGTTGCATAACATCACCAGCTGTGTACTTAAGCCACTTTCTGTTCATGGTACAGTCTATTTTAGCTGCAGTCTGTCCTTTTGGCCCAAAATCCTTTGAAACAAACTTGTGTGAAAAAGTTGAACATTCATCTTTTAGGTGAATACCAAGCATCTACAGATCCTTTTTTTTTTTTTTTGCAGACGCATTGACAGTAGATCAGCAGGAGATTGAAAAAGTTGATTTATGTCTAGTGGAAGCAGCGATGCCACGTCTACTTTCTGAGCTTAGTGAGTGAGTGAAAGGAAATCCTACAGCGTTGACTAAATGGGGGAGAAAACCACGTTCCACTGACCATGACGTTCATCTCATTTTAGGCGTAGTTAAGTCCTGCAAACCATTGTGAATCTGCAATCATGAGAGTGTGTTGCCTTTTCTTTTCATCATTTCTTCCCCAGAGCGCTTAATTAGTCAAAATGAACACAGTCAGTCTTGCAGCATGAAAGTTTCTTACTGTTCTTTCAAAACCTCAAACTTAAAAAAGTACTTTCAGAAGATCAGAAGTGTGTTATGACATTTGTTATACAATGTCTCATCCTCTTCCAGTTCTACCCCCTTTTATCCTGGTCAGAGTCATGGACGAGGTCCGGACCCTAATCTTAGAGAGAGCGACAGTCCAGTGAATTTGAAATTTGAAGGGCAAGCGTTCAAATCAAATGCCATTTTTGGCATGAACTGTCATTCCCAGCACCTGGTGGAAGCAAATAATTCTGAGATACATAAGGAAACCACAGTATGAGGAACCAGGATGAAATTGGGCACCACTGAAGCTTAATTTCTTCTGAATTATCTTTTCCTCAAATTGCTCTGTGAGTTGTTACGTCTAAATGGAGAAAACACTGGTGAAAAAAAAACAAAGCAACGGCAAGTTATCAGTTTTCTGTAGATTCTATCCAGTAATCCTGACCTGCAGTTTCATCTATATCTGTGTTCTGCCTCACCTGGGGCTCCCAGCCTTCTGGGTATGTAGGGCTGGGTCTACAATAACGCAATCATACCAGGGAATCACATGACACAAACGCCCACACAAGCTATAGTAGATGCGAGAAATGTGACACATGAAGAGGGCGAAGAAGTTGGAAAGATGATACCCAGTCTATAAATATCAAGACAGTGGAGCCAATCAGAGCACGGCACAATATTACTCCGCATCAATTACAGGCAGCTTTGTGGGCGTAATACGTGTGAAAGTGCTTGGGAGAGAAGATGGGTGACCCAAGTTACGACCCAAGAAACCCCACGGAAACCAGCCCACACACACACAAACATCAGCAACCCACCCTATAAGACACGCTTTGTGTTGTTTTTCCTCGGCATCTTGGGATGACCTGGCCATTTTCAAGACACTCAATTTCTGAACCTGTCTGTTGATCACACAGGTGAATCCTGTTCCTGCATCATCTTCCGTCCTGGGGATACATAAGTTTGATTCCTACCTGTGTTTGTCAAGCAGACGGAAGGATAGATGATCCAAATGCAGCGTGCAGGAAAAACAGCGTTTATTGTCCAAATCGATAGGCAAAGACAGCGTCAAAAATCGATACCGGGAAAACACACAGCGACAAACCAGAAGGGCTAGGCAGAAAACGAAAGAAGAAACGGAGGTGGAAACACGGTAGGTCAGCGATAAATGGATTGTAGAAGAGACTCTTAGTAATGAGGTAGACAGCCACGACACTTAGCAAAGACTGAATGAGAAGTGGGTATATATATGTGAACTGTGTGATGACAAACAGGTGTGTGTAACTAATATGACGGTGATAATGAGTCTGTGGAATGCTGGGTGTGGTTGCCTGAACAGACTGTGTGTGTGACAGTGCCACACCCCCCCCCCTCTCCCCAAAGGACCAGTGCTGGCTGAGGGGGGCCGTGCTCCACTGGGTCGGCGTACAGGAACAGACTTGCAATGTCGGCCGCGACGGCGAGCAGCTGGTCGATCCGGCTGGCATGAAACTCACAGGTCAGAAACGGGTCCAGGATGTCCCTGGCAGCCACCCAGCAGCGTTCCTCTGGGCCCTAACCCTCCCAGTCCACTAGGTATTGGAGCTGCGACCTGCGCCTCCGGGACGGCAAGCGATGCACTGTGTAGGCAGGAACACCATCACCCTCTAGAGGACCAGGAACCCAGGGCCTGAGAAAAGACACATGAAACACCAGGTAAGTGCGCATATGAGAGGGTAAAGCTATACGGTACGTTACTGGATTAAAACGTTTAGTTATTTTATAAGGCCCAACATATTTGGGTAACAGTTTACTACTCCCCTGAAGTCTCAAGTTGCTGGTCGAAAGCCAGACCCTATCCCCTGGTTGGAAGACCTGTTCTTTCCGATGTTGGTCTGTCTGGGCCTGGTATCTGCGGATGGCACGAGAAATGCACTGGTTGACCTGACTCCACACGGACTCGCTCCTCCTGAACCATTCATCCACTGCTGGGGCATCCGAGGGCATGGGGTCCCATGGGACAAACGTGGGCTGGAAACCCAAGATGCACTGGTAAGGTGTGAGACCCGTTGAGGAGTGCCGGAGGGAATTTTGGGCCCGAGCTTCTCTAGAAACAAAGCCCATACAGCAGAGGAAAACTGAGGACCTCGGTCCATGTGGACCACCTCAGGGATACCAAACGTAGTAAACACCTTCCCAAAGACAATCTCTGACATCTCAAAAGCTGTAGAGAGCTTGGGGAGTGGGACAAACGTGGAAAACCGATCTACGATAGTAAGGACAGTAGTGTATCCTTGGGAAGGAGGTCCGTCACAAAATCCAGGGCAAGATGCTACCAAGGGCGTTGCGGAATGGGTGAAGGGTTGAGCCGGCCCTCTGGGTGTGAGGTGTCTTGCATTGAGCACAGATGGAGCAGGAGGCGACAAAGTTATGGATGTCTTTATGCATAGATCTCCACCAAAACCAGGACGCCAGAAGCTGCAGGGTGCGTGTCTCTCCGGGGTGTCCCTAGCGGGTGGAGATATGGGCCCAGGTGAGAAGCCCTAAAGTCTGGGCGGATTTGGGAAAGTACCTTGTCCAACTAGTCCTCGAAGTCCCAGTGGATGGCACTGAGGAAACATGAAACTGGGAGAATGGGTTCTGGGGCCTCTGGCATCTCTTGGGAAGACTTGAGGCAGCAAGAGAGCGTGTCTGCTTTTGTATTTTTTGCTCCCGGGCGATAGGAGATGGTAAGGTGGAAGCGGGTGAAGAATCTCACCCATCGAGCCTGGTGGGGAGTGAGGCGTCTAGCCGCCTTCAGGTATTCTAAGTTCTTATGGTCGGTATAGACCAATACTGGGTGTAATGCACCCTCCAGCCAGTGTCTCCACTCCTCCAGTGCCAATTTAATTGCCAAAAGCTCCCTGTCACCCACGTCATAATTCCTCTCGGCTGGCGAGAGTTTGTGTGAGAAGAAGGCGATCGAGTGTAGTTTAGGGGGCTCACCTAATCGCTGAGACAAAACTGCCTCAACGCCCACTGAGGAGGCGTCTACTTCCAGGATGATGGGGCGACTGGGATCGGGGTGTCCCAGTACTGAGGCTTGGGTCTTGGATCTCGTTAAGATCCAAAAACGCCATTTCTGCCTCTGGGGACCACTGAAGGTGGCGAGGTTTGCATTGGAGGAGGGAAGTAAGGGGGTTAATGATCCAGCTAAATTTCCAGATGAATCGACGGTAAAAGTTAGCAAACCCTAGAAACCATTGAATATCCTTGACTGTCCTTGGTCTGGGCCAGTCCAGAATAGCCGTGACTTTAGTCTTGTCCATGGCCACGCCACAAGGAGAGATACCGACTGGGTATGGAAGTAACACTTCTCCGATTTCACCCATAGCTGGTTCTCCTGGAGCCTCTGGAGTATTTTGCGAACGTGGGTGATATGGGAATGCAAGTCAGGAGAAAAGATGAGAATGTCATCTAGGTATACAATGACGAATTTAGCAAGCATGTCCCTGAGTGTACATAATTGAGGCCAACCCTCTGTAATCGATGCAGGGACGGAGAGAAGAGTCCGCCTTAGGGACAAAGAAGAATCCGGCCAAGAGCGGCGAAGTAGAGGGTCTTATCAGACAGAGGCGTAAGTATTCTTTAATATTGGCATCCATTGCAGCTTCTTCTGCTGGGGATAGTGGGTAAAGATGAGCCTTGGGTAATGGGGCATCCGCCAGGAACTTTATGGCGCAGTCATAGGGTTGATGGGGGGGAAGGCCGGTGCAAGACTGAAGCGAGGTCCAGGTAGTCCTGAGGTTTGGGAGCGGGTACTCCTGATCCATCTTGATAACCAAGGAGATTAATTCGTCCAGGAATAAGCCTGCATCCCGACCGGTGAGTTCGGTCTTTAGGTCATCTTTCAACCCCTGACGAAAAGTGGGGAGGAGTGCCGCCGTATTCCAGCCACTCTGAGCTGCCAAAGCGCGAAACAGCAGTGCGTACTCTGCGGCTGAGCGATTCCCTTGGCATGAATTGAGAAGCTGCTCGGAAGCCGAGAAACCACTACAAGAGTTCTGGAATACAGCTCTAAAAGCGCTTAGGAAGCACTCATATTCCTTTGCTTCTGGACCTTGTTGCTGCCAAACCGCAGTGGAACATTCCAGTGCGGGTCCTGTAAGTAGTGAAATCAGGATTGCAATACGTGCTGTATCTGAATCTGGCGGAGAATGAGTGAAATAGCTCGCATTGGAGCAGAAGTCCTTTGTGTTGATCAGGATTTCCATCATATTTATCAGGAAGGACGAGCTTGTAAGGAGACACAGCGGCTTCGGCTCTGGGTGGGTTGGCGGGGAGCGGAACTACATCTGCGGCTGGCGGAGTCCGCACGGAACGGTTTAACTGTGACACCTGTTGCGAGAGTTGCTCCACAGTTTGTTGCGTTGCCATTAGACACCGTACCGCTAGCAAAACTTCGCCGAGTTGCCCACGAAGCTCTGCAAGCTTATTATCCAGGGTCGGTGGAGTCGTATCTGCTGGTGCTGGATCCATGTAAGGCTAAGTATTCTGTCACGCAAACAGAAGGATAGATGATCCAAATGCAGCATGCAGAAAAAAACAGCGTTTATTGTCCAAATCGATAGGCAAAGACAGCGTCAAAAAACAATCCAAGATCGATACTGGGAAAACACAGAGCAATAAACCAGAAGGGCTAAGCAGAAAACGAAGTCAAGAAGGAAGAAACGGAGGTGGAAACACGGTAGGTCAGCAATAAATGGATTGTAGAAGAAACGCTTAGTAATGAGGTAGAGAGCCACGAGACTTAGCAAAGACTGAATGAGAAGTGGGTATATATATATATATATGTGGACAGCGTGATGACAAACAGGTGTGTGTAATTAAAATGACGGTGATAATGAGTCTGTGGAATGCTGGGTGTGGTTGCCTGAACGGACTGTGTGGACTGTGAGCAAAAAACAGTTTTGAAGAAATTAAGCTTCTATGGTTCCCAATTTCATCCTGGTTCCTCAGAAAGCGGTTTGCTTATGGATCAGAATTTTTCTTCTCTGGAGTCACTTTGTGAGTCAGTGAATTTACTGGCGTAGTTGAGGTGGGTTCATCCATCAAATCTGTCCATCCATCTATCCACCTAAAAAAGATAAGAAGTGCTAAACAACACACTAGTTATCCAACCAACACCATTAATGAATTTCTTTCCAGCAACCAAATAAATAATTGGCAAAGAAAAAACCTCCCACCAAGAGGAATCAATGGAATCGGGGAAAAATATATTAGATTACAATATCAAATATATTAGAGTGGAAGGATACATTTATTGGGGAAAACTGTAATAAATCGAAAGCAGGCTCTACTTACCCTGTTAGGCCACTTCTAGCCTGGATACAAGATGAGATACGATTGGACATGGAGACAAACATTGATCTCATAAATGCTCAATTGGTGACAAACCTACGCATGGAAGTGTTCTAATCTGGTGAATACATTCCTGGAAAACCCTTACCGTGTGTGGTCGCGCTTTATCCTAAAGTGCACAAGCCCTGCCCTGGCCTCATGATGTCCTGTACAGATTTCTGAGTTGTTCGTGTGCCTTGTATCACTACTAGGGGTGACCAAGTGTCATACGGGAAGACTCTCCAGATCGTCACCGCAGCAGCTGGGGCAGTGTGTCACTCTTTAGCAAAGGCAGGATGAAAGAGCTCACCATGATGCCTCCAGACTCGAATCTGAGCATGAACAGACCAGATGGTTCCAGTTCATAGCACTCCAGGTTTCTCATTCATGACACCACTGCAAACAAAGGCGACGGTGGCTGACTGTCAATGGCAGGACACGTAACGGGTGCTGTGGCGACTAAACACCTGGAAACGGTTTGGGCAAAGACAGTGGTGTGTTAGTGCCCCCAACACCTCCTAACAGTTCAGCTCAACGATGCAACCCCTCCCAAAGTCTGTCAGCTGGGCAAAATGTATTCGAGTGCATCTTACAACGAGGCTGACTGCCACTACCATCAAGAGTAGCCCCTGAGAACCTTTTTATAGGACAGTAAGGGAAGCACTTTTACACCCTTTTTGGTAAGACCCAGTATCTTATCAGAGTGCACCTGTAGTAACTCACATCTCTGCCTGAGACAAAACTACATGCCAAGTTTTGCAGCAATCCAGCGCTTTTATAGAGGTGCATTATTTTTTGGTCAGTGAGTATAAATGTAACTACTGTTTCACCAAATGAAAAGCACAAGTGCTAGATGACACGCAACTTATACAACTAGTCCCATTAATGAATGACACTTGAACCTCCATTCCTCAGACTCACTGCATTGTTAAGGCCACATTAATTAGTAGTTCTTCTTCTTCTCCTTCTTTCGCATTGTTTTAATTAGAAGACTTTCGGATATACGTAGAAGAATGTAGGAAATGTTAGCTTTAATGAAGAATTACTGACAATAAGGAACCATAAGAAAGTAAATGATTCTCTCTCTTTCTCTCTCTACCTCTCTCTCTCTCTCTCTCTCTCTCTCTCTCATTCACACTGATCAGTATTCACAGTGAGCTGAATATCATCATGTATAAAATGAAGGTGAGGTTAAAGAGCACTGTGGGAACATGGAGATAAGACATTCTCCTACACAAACGTCTGATGTACCAGCTGCTAACACTGCCTGGGTTACAGGTATCTCTCTCTCTCTCTCTCTCTCTCTCTCTCTCTCTCTCTCTCTCTCTCTCTCTCACTCTCTCTCAAATCTATTTAAACAGAATAAATCTCAATGAGCGATAGCGTGTTAAAGACTTCCATGTGACTTCTGTCACTTTCATGAACTTTGGTTAAATTCTGCTATGCCTGTGGTGATGTGAAGAGGCGGGGCTTTGTATAGTAGTATGGCAGAAACAAAGTGGATGCATGATATTAAGCCGTGATTTAGATTAATCACTCTGAACCATTGTGTTTGTTTTTTTTACTCCTGGCCCACTTACTGGACCACTACAAACCAGCAGCAGGTCATCCACACCAGTACTGAACCAATAAAATTAGTAGCAGGTCATCTACACCAGTACTGAACCAATAAAATCAGTAGCAGGTCATCTGCACCAGTACTGAACCAATAAAATCAGCATCAGGTCATCTACACCAGTACTGAACCAATAAAATTAGTAGCAGGTCATCTACACCAGTACTGAACCAATAAAAATCAGCATCAGGTCATCTACACCAGTACTGGACAAGTACGTTATTTGTCACCAGTACTAAACCAATAGAAACCAGCAGCAGGTCATTAGTACGAGTACTGTACCAGTGCAACTTGATTTTCTAAATAAGCCCAATGAAAATCTCTAAGCGTCTCTGGACTCGTTATCGTCTCCAGCTTAAACAGGGAGTAAAAAAACACCAGCAGGTATTTACACAGATAAGCAAAGTCCACAAGAAAATGTTCAATTGATTTGAAACACACACACACACACACACCTCAGATGTTTCTGCTAGCACATGGTGGTTAAGGTTTAAAGAAGCAGAGGACAACCCCTTCATGTATTTTCCCTTGAACTAAAACTGGTGATTTCCTAATTCACAAAATGGTGTGTCTGTGTGTGTGTGTAGCTTTGAGCTGTTCACAATGACATGTAGAGCCAATCTCTGCTAGCATTAGCATATTAAAAGGAGAGCTGGTGCTAGAGGAGGTTTGCTAATGATGGAGCTGTGGAAATAACAGACGTGGAGATCACTGGAGGAGCAAGGCAACTATAAATATCCTCCATACTTCAGTGTGTAAGTAATCAGAATTAAAGCAGAAGCATGAGCTTTGTGAAGATGGGCTAATTAAATCGGAGATGCAACAGCATGAACTCGGAACTGAATAACAAGAGAGAGAACGAAGAAATCTCCGAGCGACACGCGGGATCAATTTAAGTATGGTGTGATAACGAGGGAAGCGTGAACACGAGCACTGCTTTACTTTAAACATTTTAATAAATCAGCCTTATTTTCCCCCATTAGCTGCATTCCCCATTTTTCCCTTTACGCTGTCAGTGTCCTAAAGTCAGACATGCACTTCAGTTTCGCTCCTTGAAAACACAGGCAGTAAACGTAAGGGCCTTTCTGTAAAATCATGCATCTCACACATGCATGTAGGGCTGCAAGAACAGACAAATTCATCTATCATTGTTGAAATGATAATTGATTTCGGTACGTCCGCTAAACACACTTACGTATTTACTGGACTGCGGTAGCCTAGCGGTACTCCAGCAGAACTCTGGACCTCCTCCACCCTGAGCTAAGCCCTTAACCTACAAATGCTTGAATTATAAGATTGTATGAATTGTACATGGCATCAGTGATTGTTAATAGACTCCTATTAGGCTTCGAACCCATAAGTAACTACATTTTCTCTTTTCTCTCAGAGGTGATGTCCTGGAACCAGTTCCAGCACCACACACTTAGATGTTCCTCCACCTCAGCATCACTACACTGGTCTTCATCATCAGAACTCAGTCTTCCCACCAGAGTGCAGGAACTCCCTCCATCATTTAGTCAATAAAAAACGATGTGACTCGAAGAACCTATTTTATAATCTATTTTGTTACTTGTTTGATGACTAAATTCAATATTATTATTGATTTAAATGTAAGTCTCTAATTAAGTTACTTTAATACAGTTTCAAGGATTTACTTAATGAACATCTAGGCCACCCATGGAGGTCGGGTCCCTTTTTGAGTCTTGGTTCCTCCCAAAGGTTTCTTCCGTCAATATTCAGGGAGTTTTTCCTTTCCACTGTCGCCCTAGGCTTGCTAAATTTGGGATTGGCCTTTTAAGATCATATAAGATTGTAAAAGCTGCTTTGAGACGATGCTCCGTTGTAAAAAGCGCTATAGAAATAAATTTGACTTTGAGCTTGACTATGTAAGTCGCTCCGGCTGCTAAATAACGGAAATGTGAATGTTGGGGCACCTACCGGACTCCACTACCCAGCATCCATCGCTCCTTCTGCGTAGTCACCTTCGTTTACACTCTGACTTCCTCATTTAGTTCAGCTGTTTAGTTTCTGCCTCATTAGTTTTGTTATTTAAGCCCTTTGTTTGGCGTGAGCACACCGAACAACCCATGCGGCTACAGGGAGAACATGCAAACAACTCACAGACAGGATCCAGACCACTTCACCTGGGGTCGAACCCAGAACCTTCTCGCCGTGAGGCGAATGTTCAGCTCCAAATCTATGCATGAAACCCTCGAACCTCTATGGAACTGAACAACATTAGACTGTTGATCAAAACCTTGAGTGTTTGAGGAACGGTAAGAGGACGACGTTTCACCACAGTCAGAACATTTACCTCAGACACAGAACTGTCTTTGCTATTTAAAGATGCAAAAGTTGCTAAGGAACTGCGGCACAAGTGGGTGGTGCTGCCGCCGCCGCACAGCTCCAGAGATCCTCGGTTCGATCTCGATCTCTGGCTCGGTCTGTGAGGAGTTTGCGAGTTTCTCCCTGTGGATTGAGTCCAGGTACTTGAGCTTCCTTTCCCTTTCCAAAAATATGCATTCGGTTAATCGGTTGCTCTAAAATTTTGAATCGATGTAACCTTGCTCCTGCTGTGAACGATACTGATGCGACGTTAAATAAAAAAATGAATCCGGTCCTAAGTCCTTGATACTTTAGGGTTGCAAAGAGCTGGCAAAGTGTGTGGGGGGGGGGGGCAGGAACCAGAGTTTGGACTGGGAATCAAACCCGGAAACATGACGGCTGTAACGCTAGCGGAATAATGGCAGACCCAAACGCAGCGTACAGAAAACGCAGGCGTTTATTATCGAAAAGGCAGCATTAAAAAACAGTCCACGGTCAAATACCAAACGACCAATCCAGGTAGTGGCAAACAATCCGAGGGGAGAGACGAAAGTGAAGCCGAGGAAGCGAAACGGGGGTCGAAAACACGGTAGGGCAGCGCTAAACAATGTAAAATAGAGCGCTTAGAGACGGGTAGTGAGCCACGAGACTTAGCAGAGAAAGTGTGTGAAGGGAGCGAATATAAAGGTGTGTGAAATGAGAGACGGGTGTGTGCAATCAGAAGGATGGTGATAAAGGTCGTGTGGAGCGCTGGGTGTGGCCACATGCCACACCAGGGGACAAAAAAAAAATCTCTCCACCTTCGGACACGTGTGTCAGACGAGGAACTTTCCAAAGTGAACCTGTAGGGCACTGTGTATATTTTTACTGGTTCATATTTTTTAAGCTGTGACAAACAGAGACACTGGCAACTTATTAACACCGGCACTGAGGAGTGTGTGCATGCGGAGGCTAATTAAAACTGGTCTGATTATTTCTGTCAGCTCTTCCAATCATTATGCTCTTCTATAATCCAGTTTTGAGTTTCAGTGAGTGTGCGTGCGTGTGTGTGTGCGTGTGTGTGTGTGCGTGTGTGTGTGCGTGTGTGCGTGTGTGTGTGTGTGTTCATTACACAACCCATTATACCAGAAAATATGTTATACAGCTTAATTGCAGACCTCGTATATGTGTAGCATGTGATGTTTAGGTCCATTGTAAATGCACAGGTGTCTAAATTGTTCTTAAATACGTTAAGGATACGCCCCTAATTAAGATGCTAATTAAGCTGTTTATTCGACGGCTATGTTTGCGCCGCCTAACGACCGCATTTCGTTCGGTGAAACAGGTCGTCGACCGGACGTTACCGTAGTGACTTGTCTATTTGTTCTATCGTAATGTAAAACAGTTTGACATTATTTTCGCAAGAAATACGAACCCTGAACCCTGAACTCCCTCCAATATATACACATCACAATCACACATTAACGATCACACAATCTGTATGATCGCATTATAAACACACACAATGTTATATAAGCATTAATGAACATAAACCACTGGCTGCACACGACCCAGAGGGAATGAGTCCAGTTTTAAAAACGCAGGTCATGCAGGATCATCAGGAACACTGTAATACCTCTAAGTAGGTGAATGCAGCACCGGGTGAATGCAGCTACTAGTAAAAAGTCACTAAGGTCACATGACCGGCGTTCGGCACTTCTAGGTTTATGTAGGGGAAGCAGCACGGGGCTTATAGTTTTTAAGCTGGGTACAAACTTGATCGTATTGCGCCTCGTCTCGGGTCCTAAACGTAGCTGCTACTTATTCGTCTAGTTAATGCTAAGTCAATTAATATGACCTGCTGTTTTTAAGTGCAGACTGTTTTTAATCTCCTGTTATAATTGTTCGAACGGAGCACTAGAACATGAGACGGAGTGCCATCACAAATAATATCATGGCTGTCATTTAGCTGCCGTCTAGCCATGCGTTCCTTCTCAAAATCTGTTAACTGGGCAAAAAGTGTTCGTGTTCGATCGTAGAAAGGAATCTCTCACCAATAGGTACACTAACCAAAAGCAGCGTCTGAGAGACTTTTTATAGGGCAGCAGCGGAAGCACTTTTACACCCTCTTGTGAGCCAAGTGTCTAAGGAGATCCAACCGATGATCATACATCATGTATGAACGACAATGCATACGAAGTGAAATACAAAATCATTTATAGTTTTAAATACGTGTATAATAAAAAAAATCGCCATCTGGTTTCAGTCTCGGTTTTGCCTTAAACACTAGTATACACAATGTACACTAATGTAGGTCTGGGTTATGCCCGATTGCGTAGTCATCGTCACACTGCCTATATGTAAGGGTGGAGTGCTGTTACACACACTACAACACACTCCGGCTTGTGTTGTGAATGTCTGGTAGGATGAAAAAAAACGGTGTCTGTGAATAAAAACTCTTCCTATTGTGTGTGTGTGTGTGTTTGTGTTTGTGTTTGCGTGTATGTGTGTGTGCAGTGATGCTGAAGTGACCTTTGTCTGTCAGATTGCGAGTTGATGGTGCGTGCTTCTGTCCATTCCTTCATACATGGCCTGATCTGCTTTGAGATTCGCCCACCTGTCCAATACGCTCGCTTCTTTCATTTAAATGACAGCTGGTGTTTGCTCTGTGTGTCCGAGTCCGAGTGTGTGTTTGTGTGTGTGTGTGTTGTGCGTGACAGCCGATGCGGACGCACATTTTGCCGGAGGTATGTTGTGTAATTCCGACAGTTTTAATGCACTTGGCTGTTCTTCAGGCAGCAGATTGGAGCTGTCACCTACATCGCTCCACACAGATGCTCTCTCTCTCTTTCGCTTTCTCCCTTTATGCTTCTGTCTCTCGCCCGTGACAGTTGCAGCCCCACTGTTCATCCACTTGCGCTCAATTAAGCTGTGCTCAGTTTGACAGGCGCCATGAGCAAAATAACAGCCGTCAGTGTCAGAGTGGGGAAATACACTGCGATCTCACACACACACACACACACACACACGCACACGCTGTTTATGCTGATGGATTCCGGCTCCCGTCACAATGGGAAGCTGTTTGCTATCTAAACTGATCAGCGAGTCTGTTCTGTTCTGTCAGTTCCAGCTCTTATTTCTGGCTTGGGAAATTCCAGCCGTGCTCCTTCTCATTTACATTACACTACGTAGCCAAAAGTCTGCGGACACTTCCCGTGTTGATAAGCACTGGCTACTAAAGGAGGTTCCACTCCTGTTAAAGATGGGTGTGGAAAAACCAACCTCTAACTTCAGACAAAACACTCTCTCTCAACGAGAAATGATAACTTGTAACGAAACCTCTCTTGGGTGGCACCGCCGACTCACGGCAAGAAGGTCCCGGGTTCAATCCCACGGTGGAGCGGCCTGGGTCCTCCCTGTGTCTGCGTGGGTGAGTACTCCTTCTACAGTCCAAAGGCATGCGTGTTAAGTTGGTGTCTCTAAAGTGGCCTTAGTGTCTGTGTGTGTGTGTTTGTGTGTCCTGTCTAGGGTTGTTCCTGCCCTTGCGCCCAGAGTTGCCGGGTGGGCACCGGCTGGGAATGAATGTAAGATGATGGAAAGATGGAAGGATGGAAAACCTCTTTTTGCCAGTAAAACAGTTCTTCATCTCTAAGATCTTATAAGGATGGGATATAGATAAGGGATTTTATTGATTCACCTTTTTTATTAACTTTAGATCAGGGGGATTGAAATATCCATGGCAGACGCTTGATTTTGTGTCACTAAACCGTTTTTCTCTTGATCTGGTCAAGTTTTGGGGCACTGTCCTGCTGGAAGAGCAGGAACAGTTTCTTGGCCCAGGAAGGGAAATATTGATTGAAAATCTCCAGGGTTTTTAATCATTATATTTCTAGGATATTTCAAGGAAAAACAGCCCCCGAACACCAGACCCTCCACCGTACTTAATAGTGGGCATCAGGTTATTATCTGTGTAATTATCCCTTTTACACCAAACACACCTTGAGTGCATGTTGCCAAGAAACTTACTCATCAATTCATCTGACCATAGAGCACAGATCGAGTCAAAGTCCCAGTAGCGTTTGACGTTATTTTTGGTACATTTTTAAGTGTTTTAGCTGATGCTCTTATCCAGAGTCATTTACATCTGATACACTCTTACAACCCAAGCAATTGTGGGTTAAGGGCCCTGCTCAGGGACCCAACAGTGCCACTCTGGCAGAGGTGGAAATTCCAGCAAACTCCCGGTGGTTTCATTTGCGGATAGAAACGTTTAGATAGCCTTCCAGATAATCTGCTGGTACCGAGGTGGTGTTTGATGGTATTTCTGAAAATTCGGTGACTCCAAGATGCTACCCTTTTGTGGGTAACTCCAACAATGGTCCTTATATAACGCTTTATATATAGACTTTATATTATCTTTGACTTATACTGATCTTTTTTTCTGGCAGCCCTGGAATTAAACGTACGATAAGATTAAAGGCAGAGAAATGGCTAGGAACACTTTGGTGGAGATTCGAAAACACAGCAAATAAGTGTGACTATAAAGAATGGTTTGTAATCTTGAATATTAAAGTTTGTTGATTGTTGATGATTGTGAGAGTCGGATAAACCGGGAGCGTTCAAGTTATCTGATTAGTTAAGAGCATGTGTACTTGTTGATCAGATTGCTGGCAAAAATCTGATTTGCTGCAGTTATCTGATTATTATCGGAAAATGCTGTTCTTTTGTTTTATTTTGTTTCTTTTGTTCTGGAATTCTGACCCCATGTTTCAAAACTATTCTGTAATTTTGTTCCCATACTTTAAATCCGCTCTGCAATTCTGTCTTTGTGCTTCCTTGCTGTTCTGGAATTCTGATTCCATATTTCAAAACTGTTCTGGAATTGTCTTTTCTATTTCCTAGTTGCGCTGGAATTATGTTTCCGTAATTCAAATCTGTTCTGGAATTCTGTTTTCATACTCTCTAGTTGCTTTGGAATTCCGATGTCATATTTCAAAACTGTTCTGGGATTCTATTTTTATACTTCCTAGCTGTTATGGATATCTGATCCGTTATTTCAAAACTATTCTGGAATTCTATTTTCATACTTCCTAGCTGTTCAGGAATTCTGATCAAATATTTCAAAACTATTCTGGAATTCTGTTCCCATATTTTGTGCAGATGTTGTGGAATTCTGTTTCCACACTTCACAGTTGTTCTGGAAATGTGTTCCCTTGTTTCAAAACTGTTCTGGAAGTCAGTTCGCATACTTCCTGTCACTCCATGTCACATCTTTCTGAGAGACTATTAGCTGGTAGCAAAGTGGAAAAGCGATTTAGTCATGGAAACCCAGAGGTTTAACATTATCTGATTACTCAAGTGCATTTAAATTTGTTCATCAGATTACTGACAAAATCTTATTTACTCCACTTATCAGATTATTAAGTCCATGTAAACACACTTATTGTCCACACACACACACACACACACACACACACACACACACCGTTATTATCCTCTCCTTCTGCACTCCAATGTCAGACCTACATGCTTTGTGAGGTTGATCCCAGCTTTACTGTGGGGGTCATTAAAGTCAGTTCACCTCAAACGCTCGAACACTGAAGGGCTCTCATTAAAACATGTCTAGCCTATGTGTGTGTGTGTGTGTGTGTGTGTGTGTGTGTGTAGGCACACTGTGAGGTCCACTGGGCAGCACTGTTAATTATCCCACGGTGTCATTAGTGCACACACTTCTAGAAGGCAAAACGACGTTCAAGTTCTAGTTCCAGTACCAGACCAGTGGACCAGAGCAGCCTCTTCTTAAGCTCTGGTGATTATTTTATATACAATTTATGGCTTTATTCAATGTTTTAATTACCCAAATGTTATAGGCTAATATGTTAACTAAGCAATCAGACTCAAACCCGGCTATGCAACGACAACCCTTAATTAGCATCTAATTAATTGCATAACCATTGTCCAGTACTGATTAACGTTACAAAAAATCCGACATTGTCATTTAATTTATGGACGATTTATTTTAAGATGTTATTAAAATTTTCCTCACCTCATGGGCACCAACCATGGGTGAAGCACAAAAATAATACAATTTTAAAATCTGTTAAGGTTCACAGGGTAAGTGGAGGGCAAGTGGCAAATTTGGGATCATTGCCATGCTGGAGCACCCAGTCACGTTCCATCTTCCATCTTCCATCTGATTGTATTTTTTGTTACTTTGGTCCCAGCTTTCTGCAGGTCATTCATCAGGTCCCTTCGTGTAGTCCTGGGATTTTAGCTCACCGTTCTCGTGATTATTTTGACCCCACGGGAAGAGATTCCCAGTTCGAGGGGGATTGTTGCTCCCACAGTTGATTTATTCAGACCAACCTGCTTGCCTGTTGTAGATTCGCTCTTCCCAGCCTGGTGCAGGTCTACAATTTTCTTCTTGCAGTCCTTCGAGAGCTCTTTGGTCTTGGCCACGGTTGAGTTTGGAGTGTGACTGTTTGAGGCTGCGGACAGGTGTCTTTTATACAGATAACGAGGCCAAACAGGTGCCGTTAATACAGGTAACGAGTGGAGGACAGAAGAGCTTCTTAAAGAAGAAGTCACCGGTTTGTGAGAGCCAGAAGTCTTGCTAGTTTGTGGGCGACCGAATACTTATTTTCCCCCATGATTTCCAAATATATTCCTTAAAAATCCTACAGTGTGATTTTCTGGATTTATTTTCTCATTTTGTCTCGAACTATAACAAAACCAAATGGGTCTATTTGTGCTGAAATCCACTGTGATGTCTTTGTAATGAATATTAGCTGCTTACAATCCATGCACAATCGCAGAATCTTTTAAAATCTTTTTTGGAGTATCATCCTATAATAGATACTTTCAGTTGCCTCTAGTAAGCTTGTAAGGCCTGCAGGGACCGATGCTTTGTCCATGGGGCACTCCTGCGCTTTCCAGGATAAACCATTCATAAAACGGGTCTAACCGTGACCATGATCCTGGGATTCAGGTTGGTATATCTTGTGGAAGTAATAAATGAGAGTTACAGAAACCTTTCGCACAAATATTTCTAATCCGCTGGCCTGGAAGATGTGCTGCACCTGAACGCCAAGCCATAAAGCAATAAGTGTAAGAGACCTGAAGTCAAGCAACAGTTTGTGTTTAAAATGCCCAGCCATGCGCTCCAGCGAAAGCATGACAGCATGACCCACTTGAACATTTTCCACTGCCTTTAGGTTGTTACTCATTACTGGACAGGAGGTCATGGGACCAAGGCTGCTGCTCTGCTTCTCACCCGGGCCAAGACAGGTCCATTCATCATCTGCAGAAGAGGTGGACCCTTTAATTAAAGCAGAGTGCTGCTGCTGTTAAATGTCAGGCAATAAAGAATTGCACAAGCACAGACTTGTGGATCTGGCTTTTCTCTTCTTTGAGGACAAACAACGAAATACATAAAACAGTTCTGAATCAGTGGGACGTGGATGCGAAGAACCAGAAATGCAGCGTGTTTTCCCTTTATTCACTTTGGTTTTATTAGAGCTACAAATACAGACAAGTCCAAGCGCTGACAAATTGCCAATAGTTAGATGCTCATATGAAAAACTAGACCTCAGACCAAAGAAATGTATCTAATAGTCCGACTAGAATTGTACATCATGTCAGTTGGATCTGTGGTAGCCTAGCCTGGACTGCAGAAAGTCCAGGGTTCGAATTCCACCTCTGCTAAGCTGTTACTGTTGGGTCCTGAGCAAGGTCCTTAACTCTCAATTGCTTGGATTGTAAAACTGTAGCAGTTTTAGGTCGCTCTGGATGAGGGCGTCTGCTAAAT
This sequence comes from Parotocinclus haroldoi, assembly GCA_034779995.1. Lineage (NCBI taxonomy): Eukaryota > Metazoa > Chordata > Actinopteri > Siluriformes > Loricariidae > Parotocinclus > Parotocinclus haroldoi. The sequence continues at coordinate 9,343 of JAUZST010038451.1, read as the reverse complement.
GACATCAGTTCTTTTTAACCGAAGGTTGCTCTGGATGGGAGCATCTTCTGGATCATGAAAAGTCTTGAAGTGACATTTAATATTTGCTATTATTGTCTGAAGTCTATGCAAATAACAGGAAATATCCCAGGCTAGTTGTGTGCCTAGGTTAATATTTGGCTCCACTACTCAGACTCATGACGACAGTGCTGTTACACCATCTGAAACACAGTGGGCGCCAAAAGCGAAAACGCTTCTAATCTATACATATTTCTGGCATGGACGCCACCCTTCTCTTATGACTTTATAGAGATGCTCTATCTATCGATGCCGTTGGGCATCAGACTTCGGCTTCCAGGCCGTCCTTCATCCAAGACGACGAGATTCTCTCTGTCTGGGTCCTTATGGTGTCCTGGACGGAGCGTTGGGTCTTCAGGGATCTTCTCTGATCCCATGCGTCTCCTCAGGACATCACGGTTGTATCTTGTTCCCTGATGGCAAGCCTCGCACCTCAGACAGACCGCCAGGTTCCAAAAAATGCTCCCTGGTTCAGGTACCTGTTCAGGACAGTCCACCCTCTTTGCACTTCTTTGGTCTTCAAGTACAGTTGTACTTCGGAATTCAAACTGAATTAATTCCAGGAGGTAGCTCAAATTCAAATTTGTTCGAAGTCGAAACCAAATTTGCCAGTAAGTTAAATGAGTAAAAAGAATCCATTCCAGACCCCGTAATGATTGTTATGACACTTATACTTGTAAATAATTCATTATTAAAAGCGATAATAATGCAGTGGAATATAATACAATAATAATAATCAATAAATGCTGAATAAGTTTTGGAATAAGTCTGAATTGTTCCAGTGAAGAGATGTTCCAATTCTATAGTTCTACCAGACTTGTAGCCTAGATTTGAGGTGTGTTTTGTTTTTAGGTTGTCATCCAGCTGCAGTATAAATTCTAAACCCAAACAAGCATTTTTAAATGAGCCTTTTTGCTCCCACTTTATAAAAGAATAAATGGATACAAACCATAAGTTGAAATGACGCATCTGAGCAGACGCTAGATCCTAAATCCAACATACATACTAATCCCGGGCTACCACAGCGAGAAGGTCCCGGGTTCAATCCCAGAGTGGGGCGGCCTGGGTCCTTTCTGTGTGGGGTCTACATGTCCTTTCCCTGTCTGCGTGGGTTTACTCCAGGTACTCCGGTTTCCTCCCACAGTCCAAAGACATGCGTGTTAGGCTAATTGGTGTCTCTAAAGCGGCCCTTAGAGTGTGACTGTGTGTGTGTTTGCCCTACGATGGATTGGCGGCCCATCTAGGGTTGTTCCAGCCCTTGCGCCCAGAGTTGCCAGGTGGGATTAAGCAGAAGATAATGAATGAACGAATTAAAAATCCCCTCATTTCGTTTTTTCACAACAAGTGACAAACAAACCAATGAATTTGCCTAGTCTTTTAGTAAATGGAAACACAATAAGGATGGAGCTGGTGGATCGTTTTGGCGTTCCGAACGCCATTCAAAACAGCAGAAAGGCTTGACAGCCAGCCAGCGGCTCATAAATTGACAAATTGTTCAAAAAGCAACTGACAATCCTTTTTTTAAGCTGCAGTCATTCAGGTGTAGCGTTTGGTTTCCCCAAACACAAATATTAATTACTGCTAAATGTCACTTTGCTTTTCTGCCTAGAAATCCTGGATTCATTTGAGAACCTGAGGTACAATGTCATACCCGCTGTTGCCAGGTGATGCATTAGTGTTGAAGCTTGGCAGATGCAGTCTATCATAAATCCTGACCCGAGCAAATAAATGACAGAAACGTGCTGAGCAGCATCATTTGATAGGATAATGGGAAAAGAAACGAGCGCATGCCATCGGTTCATCCAAAATCCAACATGTAGGCACCCATAAGACCACCACCCGCACCCCCCCCCCCCTCCGAATATCTTAAACGCTGAAACGAGCGCGAGCACTGCGGGTGAAACAAGAAATTGAAATGCCAAGCGCCGAGACGCAAAAACATGGGTGACCTGAGAAGATTTACCCACTGTTTACATTTAGCTAAGCTGAACTGTAACGATAAATTATTCATAGCTCTCTAATGAGAACATTTTCTTGCTGAATTACTTTCCAGGGACGAAACCGTTCACTCAGAAGGTCACGTTTCACATTTTGAACGATGCCACGCTTCACCTTTTGCCTCACCCAGGAACGATGCTGCTGTTCTGCCGGTCCTCTGTGGGACGGGTTCATCTGACAGCGTTTGTTTGATTGTTGCGGTTGATCTTGGCCTTTAGGGACTAAAAAAGTCTCCCAAAGAGTTTTTTTCGTCTCCTTGTGAATTAACGTCAGTCACAGAAAGCGACGGCTCATCTTCAGCTGCCTGATTTATTCCACCCACTTCCTCTTCGTCTCTCTGCTGTGATCTGCTTAATCTCCTCCCTGTGCTTCTGGAACTCTGGGCTCCCTCAAGTGCCACCGATCTCAGAGACTGCCAGCTTGATGCTGAGTCATTTTACTGCTGTTACGTAGCAGGGGATACCACAAGGCTCAGCACTGGGTCTGCTTTACTTCTCTTCTTGAAGTGACGTTCAGGTGTTTTAAAAGCCTATGTTCCTCATAGAGGTTTTACCTTCTATACATATTGCATTTGGGATTTTAGTGTTCTCTCAAAGTGGAGCCAAACTTTTGAGTGTTTCCTCTGCTAACGCTCTAGCGTTATGGGACTGCGGTAGTGTAGCTGTTAAGGTACTGGACTCTGGTCCCGGGTTCAAATCCCACCTCTGCCAAAGCTGCCACAGTTGAGTCCTTACCCCAAGATTGCTTGAATTGTAAGACTCTATAAGTTGCTGTGGATATGGGCGTGTTCTAAATGCCATAAATGTAAATGTTAATGATGATGTTTGTGATTACGTGACGTTCCGGTCCAGATTGCACTAATCAGTGCTATGCATTTAAAGCATAAAATGGGTCCATAGGAACATGGGAACAAAGTTCTGAGGTTCAACGCGTGCCCGGTTGGTGGAATTTATATTGTAGACATGCATGCAAAGTATTTATGAGAGTCTGTAGTTTATATTTACATTTCTGTCATTTAGCAGATGCTCTTATCCAGAGCTATTGTGGGTTAAGGGCCTTGCTCAGGGACCCAACTATGGCAGAGCTGGGATTTGGACCCTGGACTTTCTGGTCCATAGTCCGGGACGTTAACCCACCACAGTAGTTGACGCGTTGATGTGACTCCGTCCATCTTGAAAAAAGGACTAATGTGACCAGACTTTATGGAACTGTTCATGGTGGAATCAATGAAAGGAAAAAAGGCGTTTGAAACATTGGTAATGGGATATATAATGGGATGGCTGGAGAAAAACTAAAGAAGTTAAACGTCATTTTAAATAGAAAAAGCAGAAAAGCAGGTTTAGGTGTTGAGACACCGTGAGTGGTAGGAATGAGGTCAAAAAGGAAAGAATGGTAGATCAAAAAGGCGCCATCGGGGGGAATGATTGGGTAACAAAAACATCGCTGAGAGTTTCCTCTTGCAGGACGTCTTGATCACGTTGGAAGAGAACGTGGGCAGCGCAATAGAAGTGGAGACTGGTATCACACTTTAACGTGTTCCACTTTCTCTCCGCAGCTGTTCGTCCTCGTCGAGAACCATGCAGAACCATCTGACAGCCAGGGGGCAGGATGGGAGATTTTCTTGGTCTGGAGGTGAGAGGGCAGAAAAGGCTGTAAACACATTACCATGCAAAAGTCTTAAACCACCATTCGATTTGCTGTCTTAGCAAAAAATATGACAATATATAACATGATGCTGATGATTTGATGAATCAAGAAACTGAGAAATAATTATACAGTCGAATCCGGTTAATGGGAGCAGCCGCTTATTCTGACCGAATCTTAAAGTACAGAAACAAATCCTATTATATATCTGTAATTTTATTCGCTTATTTGGACCAAAATTCCGTTTAATCGGACCAAAGAACATGAGAAGCGAATAAGAAAAAGAAGCCACAAGTCGCCACTTAGAGCGGATACAAAGCGGGTCAGCGAGATATGGGAGGATTTTTGGGATCCCCGGGAGAATTGGTGCTTTTATCAAAGGTCAGGAAATCCGAAAAGTTGTGTTGACGAGAGCAAAACCAGCGGGAGGTGACCACGCCCACCCCTTTCTTGATTTTGTTCAAGTGCAGTCCGTCAGGACGTGCTATCATTTATGTAACATATTAAATGTTTATTAAACCTTTATTGTACGATATACACGTATCGCGAACGATTAATCGGACCAGCCCGTTATGAATCATTTTCCCTAAAGTTTTTCCTCACAGTCATGTTCAGAAACAAGTCTGAGACGGTTTATCCTGTGCTCGTAAAGGGATGCACCTGGTCAGCAACACTACTCAGTAGGCTGTGGGGTTTAAATGACGCTCGTCTGGTATTAAGGGGCCCAAACTGGCCAAGAAAGTCACATTGTTACACCCCCAGCAGCCTGAACCTCTGGAACAAGGCTGAATGGATTCAGGTTTTCATGCGCAGATGCCATTTTTGAAATCTTTAATTGTCCGATTTTGGTAACCATGTGCTAACCGCACTAGGAACTGCCCGTTTATAGCGGACTGGACTGCCACCCGGTGTGGTGTGGTCTTCTGCTGTTGTGGCCCATCAGCTCAAACCAGCCTGGCCATATTCTGTACAGCCTTGAGATGGCGCTGTGTCTGAAATGCTCCGACAAGCCTCTTGGGTCCAGGTGGTATCCTCTAGCCTCGGGCATCACACAGACACTCCACTGGTCTGCAAACGGGGCTGCAACAGTGACTTGGTGCCCTGTCCCGGGTATTCCGGGGTGTTCCCCATGGAATTCTGCGATGGGCTCTGGATTATAACAGCAAATACACTGCTCGCTAAAAACGAGGTGCTAGTCAAGATGAAACATCCCCTCATTTTTGTAAGCAGCGCATTTGACCTGTCAACGCAGGTCTCCTGGACGCAGGGCGTGGCTAAACTGACCTCAGGTAGCACACCAGAGCCACGTTTCGAGTCACCGAGCTCTTCAGTGCGGTCCGTCCGACTTCCCTTGCTGTCCCGATTGCCGTCCGGGTGATTTTACGGACTCCATATCAACTGGCACGGCCGAAACAGTGAAACCAGTTCACAGGTTGGAAAGGCATAACTCGGAGTTCGTTTGGAAGCTTCCGCGTTTCCTCTTCTCAGAGAGCACGACCCGCGTGGGCAGCTGAGTGGCAGCACCGAAATGCGTAACGTTACAGTCCTTATTGTTCAACAGGAAGGGAAAACACACGTCAGCGCGTTGACCCAGCGCGCAGTTATTTTTACACCGTGCCCCTTAGACCATCATGTTGCAAGGTCACTTTTCCACGCAAGTCATCTTTTTTTGGGAAACCCCTGCCGAATTTGGTGTTCTTGCCCCAGCTTGACGCATTTTCTCTACACGGGTATTCCGTTATGTCTGAAATTACCATGTCCCCTTGATGTCCGTCCTATTCCATTCGGACGAGTCACAGAACTCTCACTGAGGAATCTTAGTACCAGCAAGAAAGCAGCGTGGTCCAAGATTTACAAGCATTTTTCTCAGCACGATAGAGAAACAGAACAGCTGCTTGCGTTCGTCCCGCACGGCTGCAGGTTCGATCCAGCCCCAGGTTTCTCTGGTCGTCCCCATTCGTGCACAGGGTCTGTCAAGGTACTCAGGTTTACTCCAACCTTTTCAAAACGTGGCAGGAAGATAAGTTGCGGGTTTTATCGATTTTTAAGGAAGATGATTAACTGGTGGACTAGAGATGACGTTCAGTCTGACAGACCCTCATAACACCATGAACCAGCCAATCAGGGATGAAGCATCAGTCATCAATCATTTCAGCTCGGGTTGTTTTCAGGCATCTCCTCACACATGATATAAAAGGGGAAAACAAATCGAACCAGTTCATGAGATTTGAACCCGGGACCATCTGGCCAGCGTTCCACTAACCTCCAAACGGACACCGGACACCTGATCTGTTAACAGGATTCAATTGCTACGACTCGTTCTTGAGACGGTTTCGCTTCGCAGGCAGAAATGCAAAGCCAGCATTTGTGCCGTTATTTATCGCTCAAGCTTTCACACTTGCCTGTGGGTTTTTGTGCTTGGTTTAGGTTTTTGCTGTATAAAAAAGAAAACCAGACATTGAGTCACTTAGGACATGACCTTATCCAGAGCAGTACAACCAATCCATTATTACTGTCCAGTGGTAAGATATTACGGGTTACGAATCTTCTGCAAAGGCGCAGAAGTGACAGGAGTAGAAAATGTAGCCCAGCAAATGCCCCATTACTTAAGTTTTAAGCAATTACTCGAGTAAAAGAACGGATCCAAATAATGCACGTGAATATATCTGGTGTTCTTTCCCACCTTGCACCCTGTGCTGCTGTTAGGCCCTGAACTGAATGATGAAATGGAAAAGGAGTGAGCAGAATAAAACTTGGCTTAAACTTGGCTTAAACCTCAATCTACACTTCACAAACTAGATCTTACTAAGTCAAAAGTTTCAAACCTCTTCTGATGACTTTCTGATGATAATCTGCATGGGAAGGAGCTACGGACCAGAAGGGCCAGGGTTGCCAAGTCTACACTAAAAGCCAACCCTGTGAATGAAAGGGTTTCTATTTATGGATCTCATTTAGTGAAAGACAAAGAATGACTGAAAATAGGATTCCTTTAAAATCCTTATAGCAGAATAGCAGAGATTTAGATCCACTTGTTTGTTTGTTTTTTTTATTCAGAGCCAAGTCAGACAGGATCAAACAGGTGGCATGTTTTAAAAAAAAAAAAAGTTTGTTTATTAAGTAACAAAAACACAAGTCCTACACTCCAACAGTCATGAGCTGTGAGGATGCTGATGCTCATCACAGCTGCTTCCACATAACTCAAATCAAAAGTAACACCGAAGCCACAGCTTCTGAGGTGAAGAACCCGTTACTGGAACTCAGGTTCTCTTACAGGAACCAAACCTTGCATCAGAAATATGATTCACACAGTCTGAGTACAACAGACATGTAAATGCAGTGTCAGGTCGATTCAGAATGCGCTCTGTGTCTGTGTGTGTGTGTGTGTGTGTGTGTGTGTTACAAAGCAGCGATGGCTTTAGCTGCCACTCTTCGTCCCAGAGGAAGTGTCAAGTCTGTGATGGACAGAACCACTTTGGGTTTGGCGAGAGCATGCAGCTTCACGAGCTCCGAAACCTGAGTACAAACACACACGCGATTTCAAAACGTTAGTTTACTTCATTAGGATTAGGGTTAGGGTTTAGGGTTAGGGTTTAGGGTTAGGGTTTAGGGTTAGGGTTAGGAGAGGATTAGGGTTAGGGTCAATCCCAGGGTCAATCCCAGGGTGAGGCCCAGGGTCAATCCCAGGGTCAATCCCAGGGTCAATCCCAGGGTGAGGCCCAGGGTCAATCCCAGATTAGGAATATGATTCCTTTAGTTTCCAAATAAATTCAAACAAATGTGTGTATGTTTGTGCGTCTGTGTACACCTCACCATAGTGAAGGGCATGAACTGTAGGATGCTTCCTCGGCTGCCCTGCTCTGAACACTCCACACACTCCTCGATGAAGCTCTGGACGAACTGTGTGTGAGGACCGGCCGTCTTCGAGCTCAGGATGGAAGAGATCAGGAGGAACAGATTCGCTACGGAAGTGCAAACGGGTCAAAACTTGGTCATTTCTGACACACACACACACACACACACACACACACACACACACAGAGTTCTAACCTAGCACCCGGTTGAGAGGATCTCTCATGTTGACGGTGTGTAGCTGGGATGCAGAAAGGGAGCTGCTCATCGTCCGATCTCCTAGAGAAAATCAACCAGAAATCGACTCAAGAAAACCACCGACCGCACAGCTACTACACTTTAGGCAACGGGGCATAGGGACGCCTCGGTTTGGGTACGACTGGCAGGGTCATAAACACATGGGCTAAATATATGAACATTTATAACATTTTATAGGAAAATTGGGACCCACCTGGGCTGCTCAACACGGCCGGTTCGTCCTCATTGGAGCTCAGCAGACGCATCAGTTTGGACGGCTGCGTGTCGTCCAATGGGAACAGGCTGCAGTAATCCTGTGAGCCAATCAGATCAGGGAACAGTCAAACGAGAGGAAGTAAACCGAGTCTGAACCCCATCCTTAGTTTAAAGGAAGGTTTAAGCCTTAAAGGAACAAAGTCAGGGCAAAATCGGATTCCTTTCAAACTGAAATTGGGGTATTTGTAGGAGAGGTTGCCAGGTCTCAAATTTTGCAGCCATATCACATCTGCACTGGTCATCGCAGGAGATGCCTAGCTTTGGAATCACTTTCCCATTACATTACATTGCATTAAGATTACAATTATTTTTTACAGGATTAATAAATTAATTAATAAATATTTTTTTTTTTTTTTTTTTTTTTTAAACACATGGGTTGCAGCTTCTCGACGTGAACGCGTCATTTTCCGCTGCCCTTGAACGGCTTTCTTACACACAATCTTTCATACATTAATCTGACAAAGTGATGTAAAAAAATTTAATCAGCAGTGTGTGTGTGTGTGTGTGTGTGTGTGTGTGTGTGTGTGTGTATGAGGATCATTGAGTGTGGAAATTGTGAAATTTCGCGAAAAAAAAGAGACCGCTTTCGTACCACATATCTGGCAACCCTGGCCACAGGTGGGACGTGAAGACGGAGAATATTAATTAAAAATGGGTTTAGCTCAAACCTCTATATCTTCTCTCTGTCTCTTGCGCTGCCGGGCCGAGGTGTGGACCTTATGGTGAGAGGAGTAGGAGCTCAGAGCACACCACACCGACAGCCTAAACACACACACACACACACACACACGGAAAAGCATGAAGGTAAGGAGTTGGAGTCCCGGTGGTGCCCCCCTATCTGGCTGGGCACTCGGACATTTCGCCATGATGTACAGTACAGTAACTGGGGACGGGGCGAGGGTACGTCACCTTTCCCTAGCAATGGAGGCATTTTCTTTTAGACATGGCAGGTCATATTCGCCTGGGAAATTTAACATCTAATCTAATCTATATATCTAACCATGAAGATCAATTAATCAAAATATACAGCGTTCCATCGCCACCTCGCGGTTCACCTTTCGCGGACTCAAAAAATATGAATAGAAAAAAAATACAGTGGATTTCCGCTGTTTCTCGGGTTTTTGCGGAACTTTTTGCGGAAAAAAAAAAAAATCACAAAATGTATACAAATATTATAAATATTAATCCTATCAATAAAGGAAAATTATAAATCATAAAATATGACGATTTACAGCCAATGGCCTATTTACTCGGCGGATGAATACTCACCAAAAACGAGAAG
>JAUZST010038440.1:0-27373 GCA_034779995.1 Parotocinclus haroldoi | reverse complement strand
ATATATATATATATATATATATAAATTCATTAAAATCCTGCTTGTTAAATCTAACCATTTTTTTCTTGATTGATAGGCCTCAACAACAATGTACAGTTACTACACAATAGCCATTGGCCTCACGGTGCAGTGTTTCTGCCTACAGAAATAATTGGGATTGAGGGCACAGTAACTGTAACAAGGTGGGTTAGTAATGGTGGTAATGGTGACCTTTAAATACACTACATTTGTCCTTCAAAGATTGTAAACCCTTGAAGATGTTCTACATTTCTGCATAACTATGACCAAAAACTTCATCATATTTTCACTCAAGTTCTAAAAGTAAACACAGAGAACCTAATTAATCAAATAAGACAAATGAGACAAACTTATACATTATGCTTTATATATTGAGGAAACATTATTCATTCTGTAAACATTCTGTAGGTGACAAATGCCAACCTTTGCATTCAGTGTCTGGAGTGAGCGGCTTGTAAACTAGTTACTGTTTTTGGTTGAGATTTCACATATGAAGTTTTCACAACATTTATATTAAAATAAGGTCATAATTTTGAATATGAAGGTGGAAGGTGGAAAATGGTAGAGTGGAAAATTTTAGCTTTACTTACTTAGAAGATTCTCGGTTACTCTGCATTCTCTAGTGACCTTGTGGTTTTGTAAGTTTCCACTGGTTAGTTGGTTGGTTAGCACCAACCAACCTTTTAACTCAGAAATCTATTTTTTGAGCTGGGATACACTTCAATGAACATGCTGTGAAGATAAGACTTTGATAGCTCCCTGTTCTTTACATTTACTTCAGAATTTTACGATGAACTGAGACGTTTACTTTGGGAATCCAGGAATAAGCATAGCTATTCAGCAGAATCAGTCCTCTCAATTTAGGATTTTAAATTTCCCTGTGTATGGGATATGTCGTATCAGATAATGCTCTCACATGAGAAAGTCATCAGCTCATGATGCAAAAAGTTGTCATTAACCAAGATAATCAGAAAAGCAAATGAAGTCAAAGAAAGTAGTTTGAATACACAAATAAGATGCAAACTCAATTATTTTGATTAAGTAGCAAGCAAGTAGCATAACCTCTTCATGAGATTCTCTGCCACTCATGCTCCAGGGCAACTTCCAGCCCAAGTAGTAGTGGGAGGCAGTGGACAGACATCTTCTAAGTACATCCCGAGAATGTTCAGTCACAACTGCTGAAGGAGTCCCTCTCTCGCATGAAACGCGGATTCTCCCACGTTCCTTTTTCATGCCAGATCAGGACACGATGATTGTCAGGCTGCAAACTGAACTGTGACTCATCAGAGAACAGGACAGTTGACCACCTATCATGGGTCCAATGACAATGCCCATCAGCCCACCTTCAATGGGTTCTACGATTTTCACACTTTGGGATATTTCAGACAAATTTGTGTTGCATAGGCATTGCAAGGGCTGGTAAATTACAGGATGTGCATTTTGAAAATCAGCGAATGTCTAGATACTCCAGCACTTTCAGCATTTAATATAGTTTATATAATATTCACCAATTAAATAAAAATTGTTTTTGCATCTCATTTGCATTATAGAACATCTTTCTTTGACTTGCCATTTGCATTTCTGATGTTCTTGTTGAATAAAAAAAGATCAAATGCTTCTTTTTTATTGAAAAGGAAAACTGAATTTAAAAGAATTAAGAATTTTAAAATAAGTTTGTCATTGTAATGTTTGGCTAGTATTTAGAAAAAAAATGGCAGATGATAGCATGATATAAATTACTTTGACGATGAAATTTAATTTGTACCATAAAACAATGTAATGATCAGTTAACCAGATTGCCTACCAGTTACCTGTTTCCTAAGCATATAATATGCAGGTAGTTCCTGATTTACGATAGGGATAAGTACCAACCAATCCGTTACAAGTTTAATTTATTTTACACCTTGAAGTTTAATATATTATGTATATTATGATAAAACAGCACTTCCCCTTTTATATATACTGCTCAAAAAACAATGGGAGTTACATTGTGTTGTGCTCCCTTTATTTTTTCTGAGCAATGTATACACACACACACACACACACACACACACACTGTATTGCCAAAAGTATTTGCTCACCTGCCTTGACTCACATATGAGATTAAGTGACAACCCATTCCTAATTCATATCGTTCAATCTGACGTTTTTCCACCCTTTGCAGCTAGAACAGCTTTAACTCTTTTTCGCACTATGAGCTTCAGCATCCGCTGACTCTGCTCTGACAGTTTACGTGGCCTACCACTTCATGGCTGAGTTGCTGTCGTTCCCAAACACTTCAGTTTTCTTATAATACATCTGACAGTTGACTGTGGAATATTTAGGAGCGAGGAAATTTCACTGGATTTGTTGCACAGGTGGCATCCTATCACAGTTTCACATTGGAATTCACTGAGCTCCTGAGAGCGATCTATTCTTTCACAAATGTTTATAAAAAAGCACGTGTATATTGGGGGAATTGCTGTTTTTAAATTTCCTCAACTAAACAAATTTTATTTTCAGACAATTTAAGGTGAATAATAAAAATGAAAATTTCGTTCAGTACAGAGGCCACCTATTGTGCACAATGTTGTGTCTTTCTGCTCTAATGGCTCCACTTCAACTCAGGAATGGTGCTCCAGGATTTCACAGGTGCATTAAAATAGGGAAACATTAAATGTGCAGAGCTGTTAAACTTTTCCTACTCTACCACGACCATTTCAAATCAGCAAGAGGTGTGCACTAAATATAGCTAAATCAGGTGTGAAACAATACCTCATCCTCACCCTACTTCTCATCCTGCTTCTAGAACAAAGCACATGCCATTTTCTACCTTAGTGCTTGGTGAGAAGGGATTTAAGGGGAGGGGTCTGGGAGATACTGTGGCCTAAGTTTTAAAGCAACAGTAGTCGAAAAGGAATGTACTGTGCCCACAGTAAACAGGATTAAGTGCAAGTGTGCACGGTTTATTCACATTCGTATAAACACAGTGAAGACAGAACTGTCTAGGTGCTGTGCTACAAACAGGAGATACATACAAACGTGCACAGGCTCCACAAACACAATACTAATACAAACCATGATGATTACTAACAACAGTGCTCACACAAAACAGCTAAAAACAAGACAATAAGAATGTGCTGTACAAACAAAGAATAAGCTATACAGGCTAAAGCTAACAGAACACACACATACACACACACACACACACACACACACACACACACACACACACACACACACACACACACACCTCTGACAGGAAAACTATACACATATACAAAAGATACATACAACACAATAAAGATCACACCAGCCACTAGGAGAGAATTACCAGTCAAGAAACACCATGCATGTGATCAGGGAGTGAACAGGAGAGGGGTACTTATAGAAAAGGACAGTAGATGGCAACAGCTCCACCTGCTGTGGAAAGAGAAGAGTCATGATTCTCCGCACACCTCATCGTGACAACAAGAGTATAACTAGAGTATATCGTAAATAAAAACCCAGTCACGCAAATGTTTGTGTTCCCTCATAAAAGTAATATTGATCAGGAATGGTTTGTTGGAAGGGTAGTGGCTTTTCAGTAGGGAAACAAGATGAAAAGGTTAAGATAAGAAAAGAGTACTATAGTATAATGAATAACAGCAATATGCTATATATGGTCATTAAGACATTCCTAAAAGAACAAATCTAATGGTAGTCTAAGACTTTTGCACATTACTTTATGTTCAGACATTGTGGATGGCTTTGATATGATGCTGATATAGACTTATATAGATTCATATAATTATTTTAATATAACTGTACCCTAACAGGACACAATCCACTCTAGTGCAATTTATATTATTATTAGAACAGACCTCTATTCTAACTAAACCCGCTGTACTGTTTCTTGGGTTCACCTGTTCAGTTCAGTTTATTGCTTGTGAGGAAACAGTGTTGTACTTTTTGCAGTTTTGTATCTTTTTTATTGCACCATGGCACTTTTAGCTCTCTCCACTAAAGTACCATATTTTATAAACCTGGGAAAAACAGAATCAGAACTTTCAGGGTTAAGGCCTGAAGGCCCATCCCTAACGAAATGAAATTAAAATAGAATGGCGGAAATTACTTTAAATGATTTACATTATAATATGTAACGATTTACTGCATATTCATAAACATTCACAGACACTTGTCATTTCAACAAGGGTATATGAGGAGATGGGTCATAGCAAACTCTGTGTTATTGCCCATAGATTGGGCACAGTTCTGCGTTGTGATGATATGCTGTAATATTACTTTTCCCTCTCTTTACAGGGCTGATGTTTTTGGTTTGTAAGTTACAGAAGCAGACCATACCAGATACATATCACAAGAGGAATATGTGAAAATGTGATTACAGTTTTCTACAATTCAGTCCATGGTGTCTCCAAAATGGTACTTAAATTATACGATTCACTTTTCACTTGTGTTGTCCACTGCAGCAACAATGCTGGCATTATTAAAAAACAGCACCGTTTACTGAGTGATTTGATTTCTATTGACTTGTTTATTCAACCCTTGTCTGTTTGTGTTTGTGTTTTGGCACTGTTATAGTAGAGAACACCAAGAAATACCAGTAAAGAACTACTCCCAAACTCTCCAGATTTATTTTATTAAAGGATGTTTCATTTAGATTTTTTTCTGAGCAGTATAGTATACTATAGTTGTATGACTGGGCACTTTATTTACACCTGTTCAACTCAGTGTATTTAGGTGGGTAGACATGGTTAAGAAGACATGCTGCAGTTTAAACTCAGCATCAGAAAATGGGTGATTTAAGTGATTTTACTGGGGCAGTTCTCTGGCTGAAAATGCTGTATTGATATCAGATGTCAAAGGAGAAAGCCAGACTGGTTTGGGCTGATAGAGGTTCGCAGAAGAGCAGTTTTGAATGCACAACACATTGAACCTTGAAGCAGATTGGCTACAGCAGAACAGTGCTGCTCATGTCAGCTAAGAACAGGCAACTGAGCATGATGATAGACTCAGAATTTGACATAAACCACATGAAAGCACCAATCCATCCTACCTTGCATCAGTGGGGATACAGTGTTCCCATGGTTCATCGTTTATACGTTCCAGGACCACCCACGATAAACAAAAATCCGCGAAGTAGGGACGCTATATTTATTAAGTATTTCTACACTATTTTAGCCGTAGAACTTGCAGAACATTTGGGTGGCATCGTAGGGCTTTAATTAATTCAGTCTATAATGAAACACACCGCAGACAAAAACTTGTCATGTTGGCAAGTAGCGACTCTATAGTGACTCTCATAGGAGGCAGCACTGTATCTCAGTGGGTAGCATCACATCAAGAAAGTCCAGGGTTCGATCCCAGGGTGGAGCGGGTACTTCGGTGTCCTCCTATATGCTGATTGATTACTCTAGATTGCCACTGGTTAGGTATCCAATGACAGATGGAGTGAGACAACGGTTGGAGTATATCAAAGGTTGCTTTTAATGATCTGTGAGATGGACGTGTGGACAAGCGGATGCTGCTGTAGCGGGAAAAGCGGTAGGAAGAAGGAGAAGCAACTATCATAAGACCTCCAGTGATTACATAATATTTGGCTTGTTATACAGTCTCACCACAATAGTGACACTGGTAACTCAGATATAATTTACAGAAACCCCAGTATTCACAGACTTCACAATACAGCATGCCTGAGCATATTCAATGTGCATAAATAATTCAATTAAATTCATCACAATCCAGTTTCACTTATTAATGCATATCCATAAACCTACGGCCCTCAGGCAAATCTATAGCACAGTTTTGCTGTGATGTTACTGAATTAACCTCACAAAGAATCTGCAGAATATTCAGGCAGTTTTTGTTCATTTTCCCTGTGGATTAATAAATCCGGTGGCTGATATGTTTTTTGAATGGCCAATTAGGGTGATCCATTTAGCCTGCTGTGAGTTCATTAGTGATGGATACAGATCAGAGAGAGTCACAAGGCATTGCACATCTCTTAGCCAGAGTACTAACACCTAGTATTGACCTAGTATTTTACAGGTATGCATGAATGCATGTCAATGATATAAATCACTGTATGCTTTTAAACACTGTCTTAGATGTCCATTCCTCACAGAAAAAGAAAATAAGTGATATGCCATTTTGCACATGTACAGTACCTAACAGCATTCTAGCAGCTAAATAATAAATCAGCAGACACAACCAATGATCAGATGTAGAACCAAAATGAGAAAAGTTGCTACAGTAAATGCACCACAAACAAACAACCAAAAACAAACAACAACTTCAGTTCAGTTTTTCCACAACAACAACAAGTTTTTGAAGCTGTGTCAAGCCTGGGAGCTTTAGTTGACAAACTAACTAAAAAAAAGTGCTGAAATTAAAAAAAAAAATCTGTACTACAGACTTGAAACTTGACCCAAGAGCCTTGATACTTAACAGGAACTTGCATTGCATGCTATCATCCACATCAGAGACTTGAAACTCAACACAGAATTGCACTTTAGAATCTTGAAACCTGATTCGGGCATGCACAGCAGTCTGTAAATTAGATTAGTCTGTTCATTAGAAATGTAAGACTTAACACAAATTTGCAGGTTAGAGATCTAGTCTGGTCTAAACTCAGACACGCAAATGACAGGTCAGAGAAGCCCCAGCTCAGATGCTAGAGACTTGAGACTTGAGGAAAGACTGGAATGGCCCATTAAATACTTGGGACCGCACTCTGACTCATACACTACTGATTTGTGAACATGTCTATATAAAGTAGTATTGATGTTGTGGTTTGCGGATTGTACATACAATTGAATACAAACATTTGGGGCCAGTTGTAAATGAAGAGATGCAATGAGAGTAAGGCAAAGGATACTATGTAAGCACATTACAGAGCATAGCAGTTTATCAGGGCATTAATGGCACTTCATGTACTTCAGCAAGTGACTCTGGATTGTGTCTTCACCAAACATTTTAATCCACAGGCAACAGGTCATCAATGAGACAATGGAGCCCAAAACCAGACACACGTTAATTATACTTACACGACAGTTGTATTTATTTCTTAATTACCAGTTAAGTTAAGTAGAAATGACAATTCCTGAAGGTCTACATTCAATCTTGGGAACTGTAATAGAGAGCGCAGTAAACCATCTGAGTAGGTTCACCACTCTGAAATTGTTGCAGTAGGTTCATATACCTCGTCTACTAAAGATAAGCATTAGTGAAGACGGCTTATAAGAGGCCAAGAGAAGCTGAAAAGGCTGGATTAAGGCATTTGAGGAGAATGCTGCAAAATGTGCCAAGCTCACAGACATTTTCCCCCAAGACAAACACAAGTGGAAACTGGTAGGAGTTGTGCCCAAGTCCCCTGGTGTTAACCCTCGGCAACTTTTTTCTGTTGTTAATAACTTGTCAGCCCTGTCCCTGCCCAGCCCAGGTCTCTGCTTCCATCAATCTCTGCTACCTGTACTTTGCTATCATTTTTTGATCTGTTTGTTCCTCAGTCTTCTTGATCTTGTGTCTGCTTTTGAGACTATTGATCACAAAATTTCGGAATAGGACTTTCATTAAACTGGTTTAAATCCTAATGACTAATAGGCACTTTTTCATCTGATACAGTTACAGCTGAATGGGGCGTCCCACAGGGCTCCGTTCTTGGTCCTATTTTATTTATAATTTACATGCTTCCTTTGGGCCCTATCATACTGAAACATTTCCTTTCACTGCTATGCTGACGACACTAAACTCTATCTCCACTTTAAGCCCTCCTCTTCATTTCGATTTTCTGCTCTTACAGATTGTATTTTTCACCTGAATTCCTGGCTAAGTGCTAACTTTCTAAGCTCAATTCAATAAAACTGAGTTTGTTTGTTGGCACTAAATCTTTGTTTTTCTCCATCTCCTCGCGGGTGTGTCTGTTCCCTTATCTCCTATATCTGCTTTCTTTCATATTCGGAGCATCGCTTGGGTTCGGTCATTCCTCTCTCCCGCTGCTGCAGAGATTCTGGTGCATGCTGATTCTCGTCTTGATTACTGCAATTCTCTTCTTTATGGTATTCCTTCCGCTTCCATTCTACTCTTACAATACATCAAAATCTCTGCTGCTAGGACCCTTACAAAAAACAAAAAATCTGACCACATCACTCCTGTTCTGTCCCAACTACACTGGCCCCCAGTCCATAAATGCATCCAATACAAGATTCTACTACTGAAATTAAAATCCCTCCACAGTCTATCTCCACCATACATCTGCAATATGATTCAACGCCACACTCCAACCAGGTCGCTACGTTCCACAGACTCCAACTCTCTCTCTGTCCCCAGGTTTAGGCTTTCCTCCATGGGTGGGAGATCCTTTGCTGTTGCTGCTCCCACCCTCTGGAACTCTCTTCCTTTGTCCTTTAGGTCCGCTTCAACAACTGAAGAATTCAAATCTCGTCTAAAAACTTTCCTATTCATATTTCTTCTAGGCCTATTTAATGTTTGTTATGTCTGCTTATCTTGAACTGTGTGCATCTTATGTTGTGTAAACTATGTTTTTTTTCCTTACACTTGCTGTAAAGCGTCCTTGGGTTTGAGAAATTAATTTATATGAATTAAACGTATTATTATTGTAATTGTAGGGATAATGTTTTAACAGCGTAATTATTAGGCTGAAATGGGATGCTAGGCTACGTTGTGAATCTATGCAAAATACGAAAGCAGTTCAATAGTTACGTTTTAGTAGCCTTCGAACAGCACATAAACTCGGCTATTGATGCTTTACGTGATGTTTACACTTCTAGATCTGAACCAAAAGGTATAAACCACAACTGATCTTGCTACCTGTATCTTTGATTACGCTATGGCCTGCTTTATTATAAATATCTGAGAACTGTATAATATAGAGTAATATATAATCAGAGTTGCATTAATTAATGGTTGAAGTCTTGCCCTAAGCTCGGCCCTCTGAGAATCGGTACTCTCGGTTCTATTAACGGTGTCGTTCAGGAAGAACCGATTCGTGCGCAAGTTGCTCGTGAGCTGGGAGCTGCGCATCTGCCGCCACACGGTGCCACGGGAGCGCCGTTCTTCTGTATGGAGTCGTGTTTCTTAAAGACGGCTTTATTCAACGCGTTTGCATGAAACGATGCCAAGGGGATGAGCTGCAGTTGGAGTCGTGTATTGGTGCTGTTTAACGAAAAGAACTTTTCTGCGTTCCGTCGCCTCCATTTCGCTCGGGGAGGCGATCAATGATTAAGCTAAGCGTACAGTAAAATAAACAGCCGCTTTATGTTTTGACCGGTTTTTGTTTGTTAGATTAGAATTCTGGAGGCTGCTCCGTTATTCTGCGGTTAGAGATATGTCTATATTACAGCAGCCAAACACTAGCAGCATTCAGCGCAGTGATTATGAATGGAGGTACGAATACTACGATGATGAAGAGCCAGTCTCCTTCGAGGGACTCAAAGCACACAAATGTATGTCTCTGCCCTGACTACCAATGAAGTTACAATCGTGATGGTGATTTAAAAAAAAATATTTCAGTATTATCATGACAGTTAAATAACGTGGCATATCTAAACTGATTTGAAGTGGTCGTTAAACTCAGATGGGTAGTAGACTTTGGGCAGTAGTGTGATGATTTTCATGTATCGCCATATTATGTGGAAAACTCACTCTGTAAAGACTAAATATAGTTAGACCAAATTCACGTTCATGATTATATCTTATATATAAAAGCAACCCCAGCTCAGCAAGGACAACAAGTATTACACTAAATTATACCAGTGATAAGTGTCAATATATAATATAAATTAATACAATGTTTATGTTTCAGATTCTATTGTCATTGGTTTCTGGGTGGGCCTGGCTGTGTTTGTCATTTTTATGTTCTTTGTACTGACTCTTCTGACCAAGACAGGGGCTCCACATCCAGAGTAAGTATCACCTTAAATTTTCACATGATTTAGCACATATTTATATTATTATAGCATATTCATTATGAATGAGACACAGCTGCACATTTTTATATTTGTCTTCTGTCTTTGCTATAGGTCTTACTTACAGGTCTTTGTACAGTGCCCATTTGGAGTCCTTATTATCCGCTCATGTGGTGTAACTAACTTTATCAAATTAAAAAGTGATTTAATTGTAAAGGCTAATCACACTGAGCACTCACCAGGTACTATTAAGTACAGACTTTCACCAGTAATTCTAATATTAATTCAGCCAATCACTGGCAGCAAATCAATGCATTTAGGCATGCAGAGATGGTCAAAACAACCTGTTGAAGTTCAAACCAAGTATTAGAATGGGGAAGAAAGGTGATTTTGGTGACTTTTATCTTTTTATGTTTGTTGGTGCTAAATTGGCTGGTCTAAATACTTCAGAAACTGCGCATCTACTGTGATATTCACACACAGGTACCTCTATAGTTAACTTATAGAAAAGCAACAGCAACTCAAATAATTAATAATCATAACCAAGGTATGCAAAAGAGCTTTCCTGAAGGCACAACATGTCCAGCCTTGAAGCAAATGGGCTACCAGAAGACAAAATAGGTACCACTGCTGTCAGCAGGCAACCACCTATTTAAATACAAATTTCCATTAAGGCCTTCAATATTGTGTTTGCCTTCAGTTAGCCTGGTCTGTCAGAAGTAATAAAAATTAATACAAATGTATTATTTACTACAAATACACAAATGTTTTGATTAGAATACTGGATTAGAATAGACCATTATCAAGTTTTTCTGTTGTGAGCTTTATAATACAAGTGGGTACGGAAAGTATTCGGACCCCTTTAAATGTATCACATTGTTTCATTGCAGCCATTTACTAAAATAAAAAAAACATTATCATTAATTTATACTCAGCATCCCATCTTGACAGAAAAAAAACATATGCAGAAGTTTTGCAAATTTATATATATAAAAAAAAGAAAAACTGAAATATCACATGGTCATAGTATTCAGCCCATTTGCCCAGTATTTAGTATAAGTACAGCCATGAGTCGTCTTCTTCCAGTTCCGTGAGGTTGGATGGTGAATGTTGGTAGAAAGTCAAGTTCAGGTCTCTCCAGAGATGCATAATTGGGTTTAGGTCAGGGTTCTGGCTGGGTAAGTCGAGAATGGTCAAAGAGTTGTTCCGAAGCCATTTCTTTGTTATTTTAGATGTGTCATTGTCTTGCTGGAAGGTAAACCTTCGGCCCAGAGGTTTTCTTCCAGGATATGTCTGTACTTGGCTGCATTCATCTTTCCTTCAATTGCAATAAGTTGTCCTGCCCCTGCAGCTGAAAAAACATCCCCGCATGATGCTGTCACCACTATGCTTCACTGTTGGGATTGTATAAGGCAGGTGATGAGCAGTGCCTGGTTTTATCCACACATACCGCTTAGATTTAACGCCAAAAAGTTCAATCTTCATCTCATCAGACCAGAGAATCTTATTTCTCATAGTCTGGAAGTCTTTCATGTGTTTTTGGTAAACTCCATGTGGGCTTTCGTATGTCTTGCACTGAGAAGAGGTTTCCATCGGGCCAGTCTGCCATTAAGCCCCGACTGGTGGAGGGCTACAGTGATACTTGACTTTGTGGAACTTTCTCCCATCTCCCTACTGCATCTCTGGAGCTCAGCCACAGTGATCTTTGGGTTCTTCTTTACCTTTCTCACAAAGGCTCTTCTCCCATTATTGCTCAGTTTGGCTGGACGGCCAGGTCTAGGAAGAGCTCTGGTCATCCCAAACTTCCTCCATTTAAGGATTATGGAGGCCACTGTGCTCTTAGGAATTTTGAGTGCTGCAGAAATGTTTTTGTAACCATTGGCAGATCTGTGCCTTGCCACAATTCTGTCTCTGAGCTCCTTGGGCAGTTTCTTTGACCTCATGATTCTCATTTGCATTGACATACACTGTGAGCTGTAAGGTCTTATATAGACAGGTGTGCTCTGGCAGGTCTGGCAGTGTGCTCCTTATAAGCACAGAAATGATGATGATGAGCAGGTGCTATCATTCAGGTGAATTACAAAAGTTTGAAATTTGTCTCTATTATCAGCAATTAATTTGAAGGTGAGATTTAAATCAGCTGTTTTCAATAATGGGAGCAAACCTGCCCTCTGCCATTAGTGATTAAGCTATGCACTGGTGGTGACCTGATCTTATAACTGCATACTCTTGAGATGGTCCTGAGACTTGCTTGACTTTCTTGCCCCTTTAATCCAATGCAATAATGGCTGAATGTGTTATCTTGGAGGTAACCATGGTTAAAAGAAGAAACATTTTACGCTCCACTATCCTTTTTATAGTATCCTGTTTGCTCTTCTAATCAGCATGACAGAGTGATATCAGCTGTCTTGCTCTTCTTAAAAATCTTATTACAGTTCAGAGGACATAAGCTTTTGGCTACTGTCTATTAGGTTTGTCCTAGTCCAACTGATCTCATTTAAATGTTTCACTAATCTTCACAACCAAAGGCTCCTTGAGTAGAAAAGGTTTTCTTTAACCACAACCTGGTAATGTATGCTTAAATGCTTTCGAGTCTTTATGAGGGAGATGTAAGAACTTACTGCTATTCAACCATGTGCTATTCTTCAATGGAGCCTGAAGGCACTAGATCCCTTGCAGGTTGAGACAGGCATGGCAAAACTACATTTTTTTAGCTTGGGCTCCTCCTGGCTCCTAATAACTCCCATGCCCCCCTGATAAAAAATTATGGCGGTAACATGCTGAAGACATGACATGACACTGAAGACAATGCCCAGACATGTATGAAATCAATTGTAGTACAGTAAACCTGCCAATTAGTCTAGATTTATTTGCATGTCAAGCATGCACACGGAGTTCATTAAGCTTATAAAAGCAGTAGGAAAGCTTGTAACCATGGAATTGAGCAGTAGGTCAAATGTGCTACACAACAAACGCGAGTTCTTATTAATAAAAGCTGCATAGACACAAGCAGAGAACTAAGGGCTAGAAATATAATCTGAAAGAGTAATAGGATTGATTTACAAAAGTAATCTGTTCAGTGTCATATGAAAGCTGGTTTGAACTCAATTAATCAGTTGGTCACGTGCATACAAATGTCTGCCCTGGCCTTCATATGCATATAACCTGCCACAATTCACTAGTGAAATCAATTTATTATACTATATACATGTTCCAATATATTACTTACTATCTAAATATCTATCTATCTATCTAAATATCTATCTGTCTATCTATCTGTCTATCTATCTATCTATCTGTCTATCTATCTATCTATCTACACACACATACACACTATACTATATACTAGTTGCATATGAATTTATTACATTAAGCCATTTTAGGTACTGCATACATAAACTGCTCAAACACTTACATAAACACTTTTTAATCAGAGTATAGCATAAACTAAATTCAACTTTTGGGATATTGATCCTGTCTAGTAGTGAGGTGGGAGACTGTTACTCGGTTTCAGATGCTGCACTGTTAATGAAATTAATAACATGTTAGAGGAGCAACAATAAAATGACCCTCATAAACAGGAATTGTTTAAATACGTTTAGACCATTAACATTTCATTGTATTTTCTGGCTGATTTTTAACTAGTTGTTCAGTTGGCTAGGGTCAAGAGAGATTGCACAGGTAGCTCAACTCGTGCAGGGGAGCACATCTTACATACCATAGCCAAAACGTTTGCTATGTATCCCAGCACAGTCCTAAGAGTATGGAGGCGATTCCATAGAACACCAATATTGGCACCCTGTGATTTTCGCACATAGGAGCAGGTTTCACCTGATGTGACAGATGTAACAAGCTCTGGAAACAAGACTGAATAATTATGCTGCCTGCAACATCATTGAGCATTGCCCGTATTGATGGCTCAGTGATGGCCTTGGGAGGCATATTCCTAGAAGGATGCACAGACCGTTACAGCTTAGACAATGGCACCCTGACTTCTATTAAGTATCGAGATTCAATTCTTGGACCGTTTGTCAGAGCCTACTTCAGTGCATTGGATCCTGGGTTCCTCCTGGTGCATGACAAGTCCCAGCCTCATGTAGCGAGAGTATGCAGGACGTTCTTGGAGGATGAAAGAATAGTACTACAGTGAATTTTATTCTTCGCAACTTTCTTGAAACTAAAACAGTCAAATAACATGAATTAATATTGGCTCTTGTCATAACCGTATGCTTTTGACTAAAATGTCTGACAAATAAATGTACATTTTGCCGTTTTAAATACTGAATTAACCAGCTCTCATGCTTTCTCACACAGGAGTACAGAGTCGTGTGAGAATGGCATGCATCTAACTTGCTGCGTTGAGGAATTAGGAAGGAATCGGGATCCAGAGGTCAGCAGAGCGTGTTTATCACGGCCCTTACTGGAGGAAACTCACTTTCTTTTTAACTGCTACATTAATGAAGAGGATCAGGCAGGCGAGCGATCTCTGGTTCGAGCATGCAGAAGTCAAGCACGATTAAGCAGCAGCCAGTCAAGCAGCCAACTAAAAACTGGTAGCTTAATTAGACAGAGCACTGAGGGGGAGATGAGGGAAGACAACGAGATGGCATTTTTGGCTCATTTCAACATCCCAAACTTTGTGAACACCGAACTCAGTTCCACAATGGGCGATGACGACTTGCTGCTGGGTGAGCCCCCCATAATCATGGACAGTGACTCCCATACCCAAAGTACCAGCCACATTAGAGACTAAACGCAGACTAAAGCATACTACTTTAAACTCGACCTATTCATAGTGGACCTGTTTGAAGCGAAAAGCTTATGGGTAGGACTCTATAGAATCAAAAGTAATATGAATTATACATTTATAAGTGATGCCATAGTCAGCAAACTGAGAAACACTGATTTAAACAGTGTACATTTAAATTGTATTTGTAATGAAAACCATGTTTTGCACCATTTAATGTCCACACCTGCAGCAAAACAAACGGATACAACAAAATGTATGAAATCTTTCAATAGTGTGAATATATTCAGAACTGTATTCTACTTCAGACTACATGCCTTATAAAGGCCATTTACAGCTGCCATGTAATGTGTAGTAAATGTTTACTTTCAAAACTGTATATAAAAGTAAAAAGTAAATATTAGTCTAATTCAAGATATTTAAGAATATTTGTAAAAATGTTTTTGTTGTAAGTAATATCTATCTATAGAACTACACTGCTCACAAAAATTAGGGGATACATCGAAATGAATAGAGAGAGATCCCACAAGAACTGCTGGACAATCTGATAATGTCCATCCCCCATCACTGTCAGTGTGTGTACTGGAAGACTTTGGTGTACATACACCCTACTCAACAGTCAATGTGTTACGCTGCCATCCAGTTTAACCTGATTCTGTTCACCCCCATGAGTCACATGCTACTCAAGCACCATAATTGAGTTTGTATCTATTAATCATTCATATTAATCTTGAAATATCTCCTAATTATTCTCAGCAGTGTGTATAATAAGTCTGTTTTACAGAACTTGCAATGTAGCATACTCATTCACATTTTATAACTTGTATAGTTTTATATCTTATATAGTTTGAATGTATTTGCATGACGTGTGTTGTAAAATGCCAGTGATCGTTTTAACAGCAGTTCTTGTATATATAAGAATATACCTCAGTTTACCATGATTGTAAATGGTGAATAAATGTAAAAAGTAAAAATTCACAGACGTTATCATGGAACTCAAAAACTATACAAAACTATATATACAGTTTATATTTTAATAACAACAAACAAGGTCACTTGTGAACCAAATTAATAAATGAGAAAATACTCTACTCGGTCATTTATTTACTAATTACAATATTCCCTATTTGTGTAGCAATAACTGTCTGGGATATTGCTATGTTTCCACACATAAACTCCTTCCACGACATTTATATTGAGTTAAAGTCAGGACTTTGACTTGGACATTTGACAACACAAACCATTTTCTTCTTTAAGCAGTATTTTATTGACAAATAAACAATTTGTGTGCTTATGGTTATTGTTTTGCTGCGTGACCCATACGGTCTTGAGATTAATTTCAGCATGTTCTGATACTTAAAGGATTAAAACTGGTTATATAATAACTTATAATTAATATTCATAATTCATACTTGCCATCAATGATGCAAAGCCATTATGGCACACATGCAGCAAAACAGGCACAAACCATAATAGTACCAGTACCACCCCCATCACCCCCATGACCCACAGGTGGGATAAGGTTTTTATTCTGAAATGCAGCATTTTCCTTTCCACACATAATGCTTCTCATTTATAGCTCAAGGCTCCATTTTGATCTCATCTTTTCATACCTTTTTCTAATAGTGTTCTGGCTTGTCATTGTGCCATGGTGTGGGTAGCAATATTGCAACTGTACAGCAGTTGCTTTCTCATTGCAACCCTGCCAATGCACAACACTGTTGTTCCGCGTTTTCCAAATGACATGGACATTAACATTAGCCAATGCGAGACAGGCATTTCATTACTTCATTTCATTACTACAAAGTTACTCTGCCTTCCTGTGTGACCATGTGAACTATTCTAATACCTTGCTATTATAGTGATCATAGTTGGCCCACAGTGGGTAAAATTGTTCTTAAAATTCTTAGAAATCCTCACAGATGTGTACCAGTGCATAATTGTTCTTAAAAAATAAATGATGAAGCAGGCTATTTTTGTCTCTATTATGCTGTGACATACTCCAAAGAGTACTTTGGTCCTCAGATACATGTCACAGAGCAGTGGCTATAATTAGAACCCATGATTTGGAGATGAACTAATGTTCTACTACTTTCTCTCACAAGATAGATAGAGACACACTATGTATCAGTTTACCTCGGCTTGATTTGGTATTTTACATGGTGTTACATTAAGCTTAATAATACTGAATGATTTTAGTATGATTAGTATTTATGGTCCAACTTTATGGTCTGACAGCCTTGAGTATTTTACACTGAATAAAGTATGTTTGATCGCTATGTAACCTCCCATCCACCCACCATCTTCCGCTTTATGCCCACAGGGTTGCGGGCCTGCCGGTTTTGGCTGTATCTTAGAAAGCTAGAACGTTAGGACACTGGAATATGCAGGGAAAATTGAGGTGATAGCACTAACCATTTGGCTTCTATGCCACCCTGTTCTTTTTCATTATTATTGAATTCACTACAAACATTTGATTTATGCTGTGTTCAGTAAGTTTGCTAAAAAATGAGTATAAATATCTTATTTAACCAATTTAGAACATAATGCCTTGACACATGGCTGTTTTTATCTTTCTAGAAAAAAAAAATTAAAAGAAACGTGATGCCAGTTGAGGCTTTTTTCCCCCCGTTGCAAACCTGCAATTGACATTTAATTTCCTGCTGTTGATGTGAACCATACTGTTATTAAACTAATGGGATCTTTCCCCATGTGCTCTCTTCACACAGTCTAGCCTGGTCTTAAACTGTGTCTAGATAAGTCACAGTTAGATAACTTACAGTCCCGTAATATTCATACTGGATCAGCATGATGAATCATCAAACACTGTGCCATGTAAGCACACCAGGCAATATGGGAACATTGTGTACCAGACCATTTGCCAGAATTCCAAGTGTTTCTTGGCTTGTTTCTTTATTAAGCACTTAAACAACACAACATCCAAATGAAATGAAGAGCGTGCACCACATATCACATGTAGTGATAATCAATCGATTACTCAGACATGCAGAGCTATAAACAAATGACCAAACTGCTTCCCAAAATGTTCTTTAAATATAATTTACACATGACATTTTCAGTCAGGAAAATACAATCAAAGATGTCTTTAGCTCACATTTAAGTAAATGATATAGGAGATTCTTTATACTAGTGAAAGAAACAGACCAATCATCTACTGGACAGTTTTTTTGATAAATCTGCACTGATTTATTTTTATTTATGATCAACTAAAGCATTATAAGTTGTATCTGTACACCAACTAAAGGATGAACTAAGAGATCAAGGTAAAAAAATATCAGACGACTGTTTTGCAAATGCCTAATGTACCAAATCAGTTAAAAAAAAAAAAAAAAGATTTACTATAAAACGATTTTCATTTTAATACAAATAACACTACATATATCACACTATTAATATTAAGGCTGCTCAGTTGGTAAACATTACATGGCTTGTACTTTGACACATTTGGGATCACAGCAGCAGGTTCTGCCTTGTTATTGCTAAGCAGGTGAAGTTGAAATAACATATTTTGTATTTGGAAATGTCCTGAAGTAGTCCTGAGAATCTCACATTTAATTCAAGTTTTATCAAGCAAATGCATATGGCTTTTGCAATTTAGATGTTGGCACTCAGAGGAAATTCACTGGCCCACCAGAGTAGTGATTTGGGCTTGAGTGATGGAGGTGCATTCTGGCCACGTCAGGTGCTTCACATGTACAATGCCAAACGCTGCATTTGAATGGTACATGCTTGTTTATCTCCAGACCAAGACAAGCAAAAACGGGAGAGGATAAAAACCCTTAAATGTTATGATGCTACTGAATAACATCAGACCAACATGCTTGTGAATCATTTGGATCTGGTTGGCTTTATACATTAGCACATTAAGGATGCATGCATTGAGATCTTCGGATAATAATCAAATTCTAGTCTAAACTGATAACAGAAAAAACAACTGTATTTTTCATGTCTTTATGAAAAAGACTCATTAACAGTATTAACTGTGAATAATTTCTTAATGCCTTAAAGCAGCTATGAAAAAGAAACCTTATGCGTCATCAGTTTAAGTGTTTAAGTGTTTCTCAGACTTTTTCTGTAGTGCACCAGTTTTGTAGATAAGAATAAATTCGAGCCCTTTACCTCCAACACACGTGCATGTCTTTTGCTTCCAAACACCACTGGGATTAATTTTAAATGTATTATTACTATTTTTGTAGAATATTTTTGTAGAAAAATGCAAGATCTTATTGAACAAAACTAAATAAAGTGACAAATCATCTTTACCGTGCAAGCTTATTAGGCAGAGGGCACAAGCAATGTTGGACAGGGTGTCAATCCATCATACACCGCATACACGCAATCACACACTAAGGGCACTTTGGTGAGAAACACTAATTAACCTAACACGCATATCCACGGATATGGGAGGGAATCACAGTACCCAAGGTAAACCACACAGGCTCAGGTTTGGGATCAAATCAGGGACACTAGAACTATGAGGCCCCTTAACATTCATTATTAATATTATTGCTAGGGTTTTTGCTTGGGAAAACATAAGGCCACATTTCAGAAGAACTAAATATAATCAAGATCATTCCCAATACTTTAAACATTCTTTCTATTGACTCATATACTTTACTCTGTCCACAAGGTTTTACAAAGGAAATAAGAAAATAGTGGAGTTTTAGTGTCAGCCAATTAATTGTTACCAAATCCAAGACTGCTGTTGCATTGCTCAGCGTAAATGGTAACGTCAATGTGAAATATAAGGAAAATGCACATAATAGTTTACTAGGTCAAACTGTTCAACTGTACACAAAATTTAAAGGTATGTGTAAATTTAAATTTAAAAATGGCTGCATGGAAATTCAGGTGTGTGCTCTAACAGTGTAGATAATCCATTCAGTTATTATGCTTTAACTGGCTTGTTTGTGCTTCTTGTTTCTGCACACATACCTGAGCGTATAAGTTGGGTATGGACTGAAAAGCATGTTACTATCTGACGGGCCGGAATATGGAGCCAGCAGCAGAGTAAGGTTTTGTAGCAGGAATCACTACGCCTTGCTTTTGAAGCTCTCGAAGCATATCCAGTATGGAGTCCAGCTCCACCCTGAAGGCCTGCAGCTCGCAGCTCTTCCCCTGAGCCAGTGCCTTCCAGCGAGCAACCTCTGCCTGCTGCTCCTGTTCTACCACTGAGCGAGTCTGAACGATCATCTGCAACACAGTTCACAGTAATGTGTTTATGCTTGCGTTGTGCGTGCAAGTGCAAATGTGTGTTTATGTCTAGATTTCATACACATACCTGCTGCAGTTCCTGTTCACGCTGATTGTATCGGAGCTCCATGGTATGGATTTTGTGCTCCAAGCTAGCAAAATGTCTTAGCTCGGGACTGTGAGTCTCTTTTGCTTGTTTCAGCTCCTCCAACAGCTTAGTCAGCTACCCATAGACATCATCATAAAAATAAGAGGAGAGAGTTAAAGATGATTAATTATTTAATTTATAATTAAGGGGCCCTTGGGGTGGTGCAGCAGTCTACTGTGTTAGTCTACCATTTCAGCGAGACTGACAGTGCCTTACAGCTAGGTTAGGGATTGCACAGGCATTGCTGGCACTGCAGGGTACATGCTTGTATATGCCCTGTTAATCCCCCCAATCCTCTGGATAAATAAATGCATATGTTGCAACCCACATATAACCTTTCCCTTACTGAATGATCACACACCACGATAACACATTTGTCAGGTTTCTGAACAATAAAAATATTGTTAATAACTATATAAAAATAAGTTTATTCATTATTATTTCTTATTTAAGTACTTGTTGGATTACTTATTTACTAGTGATATTACTGAATTCGCAAAAAGCAAATAGTAGGTAAAAGTGGTGCATAGCTTCTCCAACACAACTTGCAATGTCAAAGAATGCAAAATCAAGAACATGGAAAGCCTGACTGCTTTCTTAAAATGAGAACAACTTAACTTCTTAAAAATGAGAACAACTAGTTATTCTGCCTAAATGATGTGAAATAGATTATAAAAGTTGAGAACCCTGAAAAGCAGACTGTGATACTTTAAATTTGTATGCCTTTAATCTTGGTCAGGGTTGTCGGAAAGCTATTTTCTAACCAGTGGCACAGGGCGCAAGGCAGAAACAACTCAACATAGGGCACTAATCCATCATAGGGAGCATACACTCACACACATACACAAACTCAGATACTATTGGCACCAATTAACCTGAGTAAACCTGCGATACAGATTTTTTTTGTTAATGGAGACGTTCAATGACAAACGCTGGAGAAAAGTAAACAACCTGGCTCTGCAAGGTCTCCTCTCTGAGTTTACAAACAGCAAGAGCCTCTTTAGATCGCTGTAGATCTTTCAGCTGCTCACGTAAATGCAGTACCATGACCTGAAACACACAAACACCCATTCAAATAAGACTACATATATACTTATATAGGTAGAATGGGAGACTCGGTTGCATTTACAGCATTTAGCAGATGCACTTGTCCAGACAAAAGTGCTTTGTACTCTTCCTAGTAGACCAAACCTAATGTTAGCACAAATGAGCAATAGCTTAAAACAGAATCCAACTAGAACCAATTAGGATCTGGTGTAGGTGAAATCAACAAACAAACAAGCAAAGTGCTTTATTTATTTATTTAGCATTTTCAGTCTTCACTGAGTAAAGAGGTGAGTTTTTAGTCGCCGCTTGAAAACAGCAAAAGACTCAGCCATTCAGTGGAAGTGCATTTTGCCATCTGTACACCAGGACGGCAAAGAGTCTTGATGCTCATCTTTCTTTCATCTTAAGTGGAGGGTCCAGTCGAGCCAAGCTCATGTCTCTGAGGGTACGATGTACAGAGCGTGGTTCGATTGGAGGTTTTAGGTAAGATGGTGCTGTTCCTTTTTTGCCATTTGGGTCTTGTGACTGAACGGCTCAGGAGATCAGTCAGGTGAGTACTGCAGTAGTATAGTTTTGATATAATAAGACACTGGACGAGCACCTGGGTGGCTTCCCTAGAAAGGAAGGGCCCAATTATTCTGATGTTGCAGAGCAGGTACCTACATGACTGGATCAGTTTTGAAATGAGCAGAGAAGCTCAGCTGGTAATCAAAGATAACTCCAAGATTACTAGCATTCTCCAAAGATATGATGGATAAGTTCAACTGGGAGACTGGTAAGATCTTGAACCCATGTTGTGCTGTGGTTCAGCTTCAGATAATAAGCTGCCATCCATGATGAGATGCTCTCCAGACATGCTGGGATACGGGTGGAGACCTAAACATCTGTTGAAGGGAAAGTGACGATTAGCTGAGTGACATCAGCATAACAGCGATAGAAGAAGCCATGAGAGGGTATGACTTCACCAAGAGAATGGGTGTAGAAAGAGACAAGAAGAAGTCCCAGAACTGAACCTTGTGTAACTCCAGTTGTTCGGGCAACGTGGTTTAAGATACATGGGCCTCTCAATCATACTTGATGAAAATGGCCTTCCAGGTAGGAAGCAAGTCACTGACAGGCTGAGTCTGTGATTCCAAGACTGGAAAACCGATAAAAGTAGCCGGAAGTTTCTCAGAAACGGGTACCAGGGCCATTTATTTGGACTAAGCTGCCTTGAAACCAGACTGCTTGTGATCCTGTAGGTCATCATGTGTGAGAAAGGTTGATAACTATCTATAGGCAGCACGGTCAAGTATTGAAGAAAGAAAGAAGTGATTCAGGTCAGTAGTTGTTGATGCCCGAGACATCAAGCGTAGGTTTCTTCAAGATAGAAATAACTATTGCACTCTTGAAGGCAGAAGAAGCATGGCCAGACATCAGGAAGTTGTTAATGATGGAGGGAAGAAGACTGGAAGTTAGGACTTCTTCCAATGGAAAATTAAAATCACCAAGCAGGATCAGTGTAAAATCATCTGAAGGGAAGAAAATCCATTTAAAGACCATTTAATTATGTGATAAAGTCGCCTAGCTAGCCAGCAGACAACAATGATATGCAGGTTTATGGGGAATGTATCAGTCTTTGCTAGTGATATGAATACCCACTTCTTGGATAAACGCAAACCTATACCACCACCTCTTCTAGACTTCCGTGGTGAGTGGGAGAAGGAATAAGATGGAGGAGCCGAGTTCTCAGGAGTAATCCACATCTTAGTTAGGGCCAGGAAATGAAAGGAGTGAAGCAAGGCGAAAGCTAATATGAAGTCTGCTTTCTGGACAGCAGACTGGCAGTTCCATGTCTCAAAGTAAAAACATTTGCTGATCCGATTTGCACATCAGAGTCTTAGAAATCAACTTTCACGGCAAAGACTCACAAATGCTCTTCTGGCTGAAAGAGCAAACATTTAGCAATCGTAAAACATATAATTATTTCTCAGTTACTGTATTATAATACAACAAGAAAATACCGTACATTTGTATGCAGTGTCCAGAACAGAGAGGCAGATATTATAGAGGCAGTATGGGACTTCTTGGAAAGAAGAAAAACATCCAAAGCAATATCCAACTTTTTGTGAGCATTACATATATATAATTTCAATCCTGACACACCTGGCCATACTGCATGTAATCTAGCAGGTAACAACATTAAAAACAACATCTGCAAATTTAAATCATACATCTTTGTAAGGTTTCAGAAATTGCTTGTCCGAGGGAGCAAACATTTAAATGACATCATGGGTTCTTTCTTCTGGAAGTTTATGCTCAAACATCTTAATTACACAGAAGCGCTGTTACTGTAAATTAACAACATACCTCTTGTGTTTTCACTTTATTTGTGAGTTCTGCCACTTTGGATGTGGAGTGCTCCAGGGTGTGGCGAGCCACCAGACTCTCAATCTCCCTCTGATGGTCATGTCTAAGCAAAGCTAACTGCTCCCGGCTGTGCTCCTGAACCCTAATTATATACACATTAAAAAGTTACAAATACTGCTTATTAGGAATGTCTGTACCTGAAATAGAGCATTGGTACCAAGACTGATATTTGCACTTGACTTGGTCTGATGCATTTACCAATGCTGTGTTCATTCATTATGATCACTGACATGACACAGATCACTCATATGTATTCGTACATATTTAAAAAAAAATCATGTTTACATCATCCTGCTCAGTTTAGAAGCAGTAGCCTACAGAAAGTCAGTCAAGTCATTACTGGGTATCAGTTTTGGCTTTTAGATTATCTACAGGCATTGTTTTGGGAAATAAAGCAACAAAAAATCTCTGATCCCTACTGCCACAACTATTATATTTGAATTTGGAGTTTATCACTTACCTCTGGATTTCAGCCTGTGATTGTGCTGCAGCAGCCTGCAATAAGATTCTTTCCTCTTCCCACTGCTGTTCCAGCTGCTCCTGTCTTGCTCGTAGTCCTTCATTCTCCTGTTGCACCTCAGATATATGAGAGCCTGAGAAAATCCTAGGCTGATAGTCTCTCTCGTCCTGGGTAGGTGGAAATGTCTCTGTCAGTACAATGAGGGGATCGTTAGCTGGTCGTTTGGGTGGAGCGTTGGATATTTGCCCCTTTTGGCTCAGTACTGTGCTTGTCCTTTCTCTCTGCAGCCTCTCCACAGTGCGCTTGAGTTCCAAGACGGTGCGGTTCTTTGCGGCGAGCTCCTGGCTTAGGCGATCCATACGGGTGGCTTGTGCAGCTTCGGCTTGCTTCTGGTATCGTGAGGGCTTTTTTGGATCTGCTGAAGTGTAAGCTTGTTGCAGCTGCTCCTGGAGAGAAGCCACCTCAGCCTTAAGAGTTCTCATTTCACTCTGGTGAGCATCCTGCAGCTTCTCTAGCTCCTCGTGGAGTGCATGGGACGGAGTTTCCGACTTTTTGTGTGAGCTGGTCTGATGCTCTGGGCTCCGATCAGCTAACTGCTGCTCCAGATCTAAAATCTGCTGCTCATACTGGAGCTAAAGAGGTATGACAAAACATGCAAATCTCAAACATGCAAAATAGTAAATAGTAAAAAAAAAAAAAGTATAATCCAACTACTGTGCTCACAAAATTAGGGGATATTTCAAAATTAATATTAAACAAGATCAGCAGAAAACCAATTGAAGAGTCAAATAATTTTTTTCAATTACGCAAATGAAATGCAAACTCAATTATCGTGATTCTGTAGCAAGTGATATATTCGTGGGGGTGAATAAAAGCATGTTAAACTGGATGCGAGTGCATCACATTGACTGGTCAGTATGGTCACAAAAAGCTGCCAAAACACACTGACAGAGATAGACAGGATCAGATTGTCCAGCAGTTCTTGTGGGATTCTATTCGTATTCATTTTGAAATATTCCCTAGTTTTTGTGAGCAGTGTAGTATAAACATGTTTTTATGGACATGCATGTTAATATTACACCTTATCAACAGAATTATGTATGACACTATTCAGCAGTTAGCCTTATGTATGAATTCCCATAATTTTTGTTGATTTGCTACTAAGATTTAATAGAAAACACAGGGGTTAACTGTTTTTACATTATGTTTTTATTTCAATATTAACATTTTCTGACATTAGTACAACCCCAATTGCAATTAAGTTGGGACATTGTGTAAAACATAAATAAAAACAGAATACGATGATTTGCAAATAACCTATATTCAATTGAATACACTACAAAAGCAAAATATTTAATGTTCAAACAGATTATTTTTTTTTTGCAAATAATTACTCATTTTGGGTTTGATGTCTGCAACACATTCCAAAAGGGTTGAGAGAGACGGGGGAAACAAAAGACTGGGAAAGTTGAGGAATTCTCAAAAACACCTGTTTGGAACATTCCACAGATGAACAGGTTAATTAGAAACAGGTGAGTGTCATAATTGGGTGTAAAGGGAGCATCCCCAAAAGGCTCAGTCGTTCACGAGCAATGATGGTGCGAGGTTCACCGCTTTGTGAACAATTGCATGAGCAAAAAGTCCAGCAGTTTAAGAACAACATTTCTCATTGTGCAATTGCAAGGAGTTTTAAGATTTCCCCATCTACAGTCCATACATCAAACGATTTAGAGACACTGGAGCTCTGGGCTCTCTGCAAAACCAACATTCAACACTGAATGCCCGTGACCTTCGATCCCTCAGGCGGCACTGCATTTAAAAGCTGACAACATTCTGTAACAGATATTACCACAAGGCCTCAGGAACACTTAGGAAAACCATTTTCAGTGAACACAGTTCATCTCTCCATCTACAAGTGCAAGTTAAAACTTTATCAGTGACAAAGTGCTCAGTGGTCTGACAAGTCCACATTTCAAACTGCTCTTGGAAACCATGGACGTCGTGTCCTCCGAGCGGAGAGGAAAAGGACTGTCTGCATTGTTATTAGCGCAAATTCCAAAATCCAGCTTCTCTGATGGTATTGGGAAGTTATTTTCAGGGCCGTCCCTGCTTATTTCAGACAATGCCAAGACAAATTTTTCATGTTGTAACAGCTGGACTTCATAGTAAAAAAGTGTGGGTACTAGACTGGCCTGCCTCCAGTTCAGACCTGTCTCCCACTGAAAATATGTGACATATTATGAAGTGCAAAATACGATAACAGAGACCCCAGACTGTTGAGCAACTGTAGTTGTACATAAAGCAAGAATGGAAAAGAAATCCACCTACAAAGCTTCAACAATTAGTGTCCTCAGTTCCCAAACGCTTATTGAGTGTTGTTAAAAAGAAAGGTGATGTAACACAGTGATAAACATGCCCCTGTCCCAACTTATTGGAATGTGTTGCAGGAATCAAATTCAAAATGTGTGAATATTTGCAAAAAAACAAAGTTTATCCTTTTGAACATTAAATACCTTGCCTTTGTAGTGTATTTAATTGAATATAAGTTGAAAATGATTTGCAAATCATTGTATTCTGTTTTTATTTATGTTTCACACAATGTCCTAACTTCATTGAAATTGGGGTTGTACAACCCAAATACAAATCTGTGATTTGACTACGAAATCAAAGACAGGATAAGGTTGGGATCACATATCAAACAACCAGTTCTTTTTTATAATGTTGCTAAATGCCAAGTGTTTCTATTTATATATTAATTACACATTAACAAATTTTATTCCGAAAAACAAACATGCCTACACAGGGTTAGTGCACTGATGTGAGCAAGGGGCCCACCCTGAGCCCAGGTCGCATTAGTGAAAAGGGGGATTTTGCTCGTTCAGCAATCAAGTCAAGACAGGGCATGCAGCTGTGGTTAGAAAAAGCACTCCATCAAAATATACTGTACTGAGTATAAGGGTAGTCAGATCTATCAGTCAGATGAAAGCATAAACCAGTGCACGCACACAATAGTGAAGACTTTCCAGAAACACATGACAATGGAGGATTACTGCAGCTAATTAATCTTAATCCTAACTTTAACCACATTATCCTACAGCAAGTCTTGCAGGCAACAAGTTTATGATGACTTTCCAGTGGCATAAATGACAATGAAGGATTACTGTGGTTAATGAATCCTAATCCTAACCTTAACCTCAGTAACCTACAGCAAGTCTTTTGGATTTTCTGGAAAAAAAAAACAGTTAAACAGGACTTTTTCTGGTCCTCACAAGTACAGCAAGAGACACACACTCTCTCACACACACACGCACAAGCACACGCACAAGCACACGCACAAGCAAAAATTTACATTTACAGTATTTAGCAGACGCCCTCATCCAGAGCGACTTACAAAAGTGCTTTAAGACATCAGTAACATAATCCAT
>JAUZST010038429.1:0-27375 GCA_034779995.1 Parotocinclus haroldoi | reverse complement strand
TTTGAGTGTTCCTGAAAGCCAATAAGTTGCACTTTGGAATGACCTTATTATTGTATCATGTTTTTGATCTGAGTCTGCTCTACAGACCGAAATGTCTGAATGAGTGCTCATCCAAGACTGGTGATTCCATACTTTTTTTTTGCCAGGGGTTGTGTGTGTGTGTGTGTGTATATATATATATATAAACAAAAAAACAGCAAGGCTACACTCAGATTATCAAACTGAAATATCATTGAGCATTGGGGTGAAAATGTAATGCTGCCCTCTGCTGGGTAAACTCAAAAATATATACTCAAAGCTTCGCCTCGCAACCAAAACCAAATACAAAATTAACAAAAATGGAACCGCTTTGGAAACATAGATTTTATTCAGGTCTTGAGATGTGATTGTCAGTGCACCTTGGGTTTAAGATTAACTGTTAATCTTTGTTCATTCTGTGTTTTGATAGATGGTTTGTTAAGGCCTGCTCATTGAAATGTGACAGTGGAAAGGTCACGAGTCATGACCGCCGGTTTGACGATCCACAGATGTCAAACACAAGGTGCGACCATTTTTCACATCATACAGATGGGACACAACAAAACTGACCACCTTCACGTTCATAGTACCACTAGACGCAATCAGAAACTGACACATTTTCTTACATCCAGTGTGGACCTGTACCAGGTATATACCTGGGATTGGAATAATACCCTGTTAAACATCTGCAGTTAGCAAAATAGGTGAAACGCTCTTTTGGATAGGGGTTCTCTATTTCAAGGCATATATTTCGAAACAGCATGTACAGATGGGAGACTAATTAAAGCAAAGCTCAAAGCACAATCCATAAAAGTAAAGTGCTTTACAGCACCACCACCCACTTTCCCCTTTAATTTGCCAGAAAAACGTGCAATCAAACAAGTCAAAATATTCAAAGTGACTGACAGATTGCACTATAAAGGTGATTCCTAATGTAACAAAAATACTCCATGCATTTGTTTTCTGAAAACAAGACCATAATGTAATAAAAAAAATTATAGTAAATTATACTAGCACACACATCCCTAATCCTGTCTCAAGTGCCCTGCAACTTGTGTGTAAACTTTGACTTTTTTAAACCTGAGGTCACCCATCGTCAGTCTGCAGAGGCTGGAAAAGTATGAGCCCACAGCAGATTAAGAATGGGTGCAGAACGGCATTTCTGAGCCACGTGGAAGACACTGAATCATCTCTATGACAGCAATGGGCTGCCATCAGACACAGGTGCACCTCAGTAAGTCCATATGTCTGCAAGAAACTAGAATGCTACAACACTGTCAATGAAACTTGAACTTTGTCTCCAGGGATGACACAAACAAAAGGAATGTGCTACAGTGGGAGAGATAAGCAGTAAGGGTGCAACGATGCATCCCAAAACAACGTACCACACGGATAAAATGTTGCACCGTGCATCGAGGAGATAAATGATGTCACATGCGTTCTGTTTATTACACCACCTTGATGCATTTGCCTTTTTTAGTCACTGGAGGACGCAATCATATGCATCTTCTTTTACAATGTTATACAAGCCCAGTTCCAATGAAGTTGAGACATTGTGTAAAAAAAATAAAAACAGAACATGATGATTTGCAAATCCTTTTCAACCCATATTCAACTGAATACACTACAAAGACAAGATATTTAATGTTCAAACGGATAAACGGATGTTTTTTTGCAAATGTTCACTCATTTTGAATTTGATGCCAGGAACACGTTCCAAAGAAGTTGGGACAGGGCCAACACACGGTGTTACATCAACTTTCCTTTTAGCGACACTTAGATAAGCAACATCAATAAGCGTTTTGGAACTAAAGCTTTGTAGGTGGAATTCTTTTCCATTCTTGCTTGATGTGCAACTTCGGCCACACATTTTTAATGGGAGACAGGTCTGGGCTGCAGGCAGGCCAGTCTAGTACCCGCACTCTTAATACAAAGCCACGCTGTTGTAACACGTGCAGAATGTGGCTTGGCACTGTACTAGATGTACTAGATACTAGATGTTGCTT
Source organism: Parotocinclus haroldoi (assembly GCA_034779995.1). NCBI lineage: Eukaryota > Metazoa > Chordata > Actinopteri > Siluriformes > Loricariidae > Parotocinclus > Parotocinclus haroldoi. The sequence goes on along the minus strand of JAUZST010038429.1, from coordinate 25,351 downwards.
GGATGGCAGCATATGTTGCTCCAAAACCTGTACGTTTGTATTAAATGGTGCCTTCACAAATGTGCAAGTTACCCCTGCGATGGGCACTAACACATCCCCATGCCATCAGAGACGCTGGTTTCTGAACTTTGCGCTGATAACAACCCAGAGAGTCATTTTCCTCTTTGGCCCGGAGGACACGACATCCATGCTGTCAGGACACAGGACACTTTTCCACTTTGCATCTGTCCATTTCAGATCCAACCCAAAGAAGCCAGCAGTGTTTCTTGGTGCTTTCGCTTTGCATGGTAGAGTTTTAACTTGCACTTGTAGATGGAGCGATGAACTGTGTTCCTAAGCCCATGTGGCAATATCCGTTACAAAATTATGTTGGCATAATCACAGGCATCAATAGTTGGTTTTCGGCCTTGCCGCTTACTTGCAGAGATTTCTCCAGATTCTCTGAATCTTTTGGTGATATTATGGACTGCAGATGATGAAATCCCCAATTTCTTTGCAACTGCACAATCAGGAATGTTGTTCTTAAACTGTCAAGACTGTTTGCTCACGCAGCTGTTCGTGAACCTCGCCCCATCCTTGGACTAAGCCTTTTGGGGATGCTCCCTTTGTACCCAATCATGACACTCAACCTGTTTACCTGTGGAATGTCCCAAACAGGTGTTTTATGAGCATTCCTCAACTTTCCCAAGCCTGTTCTCGAATCCGTCGAAACTGCTTTGGAACGTGTTGCAGGTATCAAATTCAAAATAAGTGAATGTACACGTATATATATATATATATATATATATATATGTAAAAATAATATATAATATAATTGTATATAATATTTTGTCTTAGTATTCAATTGAATACGGGTTGAAAAAGATTTGCAGTTCATAGTATTCTGTTTTAATTTATGTTGTACACATTGTCCCAACCTAATTGGAATTGGGGTTGTAATTCAGAAATAAAAATGTAAGACTTTCAATATGCTATTTAACATATGGTGAAGCTACAGGGAAAATGTAAGTTACAATTTGAAACCCCAGCTTATAGTGGTTAAGTGTTTGCTTAAATATTAAAGTAAAATGGTATGCAGATTGTATCGTTACACACCTAATAAGCAGTGCAGTGGTGTTATTTTTAGTGGCCAAACGTAACATCTGAACTCGAGTAATAGTGCTGGCACAATAGATGGAATATGAAATATGAAGTATTAAATAACATATATGCCTCACAAAGGAGAACATTTAATTCAAGAGTGATGAAACAGTCAAGACAACAAGCAAGTGAAAAACTGGTCATTTTATCTCTTTGTAATATAAAAATAAGCTAGCTTGAGGTCTTGTTTCTTGCATGTGAGGTACGGGAAAACCTTTACATCCTGCTGTGCTGAGCTTATTTTGAACATGCACAGTGCAAGGCCTGCATGTGTAGGGGTGATTTAGAAGGTGAATTCTTTCAGCCTTAAGTAACAAAGCATAATACTTTAAGGAGTGCAGCAATGTTTAGTTAAAAAATATATAAGCATCATTTAAATTGAATGATAGCACCAAAGAGAGCAGAGATGTTTTAGCCAAGTGCTGAAACAGTACATTCATCATATTGGTTCTTATAGTGAGGGTTTCCTATGCTGTTTCGGACTGACACAGTGAGGCATCTTTATCTGCTGTGAGTTCTCCAGGATTCAAATAATATCTGCACATTAAAATAATATTTATATATGTGTAACACTTGTATATAAAAACCTGACCTTGGGTCAAAGTTTAGTAACACAATCATGTACAAAAATATGACATCTCAACTTTTAAAAACTACTACTGTATATACTGCAGCTACAACTGTTTTAAATGCTAAAACAATCATAATGATACAAAGAACAATCTAAAAAAAAATATATGGGCTTGTGACTTGTAAAGCCCTTTGACAACAGAAGCCAGAGTTCGACAATGTAGAAGCTAGAATCAGGTAGTACACGCTTGAGTCGTTGCATCTCTCTGTTGAGCTATAGATCAATTCTAGAAGTACTTATTGCTTAAGAGTAATGTTGTATGAGGGGTTTACTTTTTAGTGTCTCGAGTGCAATGACATCACAGGTCATGTACTAAGGAAGCTGTAGAACTGAGCATAGATGACACAAAGGAGGCAAGAGAGGAGGAAGTCCATCAATTCCATGGACGTTTGCTCCTTAGAATAAAAGCTACATGTAAAATTCATGGGTCATGGGTTTTCGCAGCAGATTCCCATTTGCTGTCCTGAGTTTCTAATAACTACAACACCAATTAGATATTGTCTACTTTGCCAAAAACTTTTAACGAGCATCCAGAGTCCCAGTAATTAGTGTACAATATTGTTGGTGTTGTTATACTGCAAATTTAAATGCAAGAGGTAATTCGTTCTTTCAGTTTCGCCCACCTCCATAGATCCTGTCTGGAACTGTCCAATCTCCAATCACAGGGTTCCCACCAAAGATTACTTATGCAGGCTGTTTTTCAAATATGACTTACTAGAACAGAGTCACCTACACTCACCGGCCACGTAAGGGACACCTCCTTTTAATCACTTCCACTGTGCATCCAGTGATGCACTTGGACTTTAGTCCATCCGTTTCTTGACATATATTATTAGTCCCCTTTAATATGTTCTCTAATTTATTAGAGAAAAGGGGACCTCCACTGGATGTGTTAGGGTGTGCTTTGCTGATATGAGTGGACCAAACACAGAAATACACTTAGTGTCACTACTGGGCTGAACATACCCAAAATGTCCAGCCACCAGCATCCTGTTGGCAACATCCTGTGCACACTGATAAAGGATTAGAGAATGACTAACACAAACTGCGCAACTGCTGAGAATGACCTTAATACTACCTGATCTGACTACAGTCTGTAATTGTAGAACTACAGTTTGAAACACATCTATATGGTGGAACCCAAATGGACAGTGGGTGCAGAAACAAGGAGCTGTACCTAATAAAGTGAGCGGTGAGTATATATTTTTCATATGTTCCCCCCCCCCCCCCCATGTTCTTTACAGCTTAACAATCGTTAGCTTTTAGTTTTCACATGGCAACCAATGATAACTGAAACCATATTTATGTGATATTTCAAACAAAAATGTGGCAAAGCCATACTTAAAATACCACAATGCTGCTCAGCTTTTTTAAAAGCTCTTTAAACATGTAAAGAGTAATAAATAGTACTGGTATTTTAGAGTTACAGAGTTTCAAAGAGAAATGTGGGAACCCTGTTATGGGTCTTTTGATCAGTGATTGGCTGCCTTAAAAAAATCTAATTTGGTTCCGCTCTACTTCAAATATTTACCTACCACGTCCCTTCTCAGATCATCCCAACATGCCAATATGGCTCAAGGCTTTCTATTTGGTCAGTGCCAGATTGAATCCATAAGGAATAAGGTCAAACATTTAACATGATTATAATCAGGCAAACTCCGGACTGTATTCATACGCAGAGTACACAAGACTGAGTAACATTAGTGTATATATCTATTAAGCAACGGTAGATTTGCACATTGTCATTTCAGCATGTGTATCTACTATATGAACACAATCCTAAGTAAAATGTTCTCCATATCACTCCTGCCCACTCGTCAATCCACAGGACCTTGAAAGATGAGGCGAGTGAAGCCTGGCTTGCCCGTCAGAGCAGTGGAGCAGAAGGGGCAGATAGGCTGGAACGCGTGGGTCCCGTGCGGCAGCGGGGTATCGGCCCAATAACGAGCCGTCCTCTCTGAGCATACATGGCCGCAGGGCACAAAAGCGTGGGTAGGAGCGCCTGCGTCCACATAGAATGCAGGCTCGCAGCCCAACCACAGAGGCACGTAGGGACCAAGCGATCGGCAGAGAGGACACTCCCGTCTGCCGCCCGTTCCCGGTCCTCCCCCACGCTCGCGTGTGTGCTCAGGTCGCTGGCCCCAGTCGTGACGGCCGTGCACGTGGCCACAGGCGAGGTAGGCCCAGGGCTGGCGTTCCTCCAGGCTGTGGCTGCGGGGAAGACTGGGGAACGCCAGTGTATTCAGGCCAACTGGACACTGCGGACGTGCAGCATTCAGCTCCAGACGCAGGGCATCCAGGTGGCGTAGGGTGGGTGCTTTAAGTAGGCCTTCAGCCGTGCGCCACAACAGTGTGGCGCCACACAGGTCGACCAATGAGCCATCCTGCAGAGCACTGCTTTCACCTTGAGCCTAAAATAATAGATAAGCAGAGTAAGCAAAGCGTTAGCTGATAGCGAGTCCCAGGTAATTAACGTGTAGTCAGAAGCTAACTTGGTAGTGGTCATTGGCCCACTCTGTAAGTCGTTAGAATAACAGGCCCAAGGTGTGACCCATTTGTGAGTTGTTGCCCCATTCTGCCATCATGTGAGTCTTTAGGGTAAACCTGTCAAGGTGTGACTGTGGGTTTTTTTGTCGTAAACCTCCCCCTCTGTTCAACGATGGTTATTCTCATTGAACATAGACGGCATCCTTTACTCCTCTTTCAAAGCATCCTCTCTGTCCAAAATATGAACATTTGTATCCTCAAAGGAGCGTCCCTTATCCTATAAATGCAGATATGCATCTAGAACGACCATTGTTGAACAGAAAGAGTGGTTTATGACTCCAATTATCAGCAACCTATAAAACAGTCTTGAGAGCCCTTCCTAGGCAGTTGACTCTCAATGGCCCTTAGGACCCCACAGCCACGGTGACAACCCCACTAGTGGTTAAAGATCTTGTACTCCCTGTCAGCTTCTAGAAATTAAGAGACCTTTCAAGTGAGAGGTGAAATGCCAAAACTAATCCAGTTGCCTTCACCTCAAGCACTCAAGATGACTGAATGACTGAGAACCTAACACGTTTATATTCATGCTTAACTATGTGATATGAAAAGATACAATCAATGATTCACAAAATAACAGGCAAAATGTGTGTGTACTATATACAGGTGACCCACATTTACACTGGTTCAGACAGATCCATCATAGCTGAACCTATCATAAACCTAGGAGTTTAATATACACTGTATATCATAAAGTGGGCTACCTTATACATTCTGAAACACTTAAATTAAACGAATACAAAGTTTATTTGAAAATAAATTGAATAACTCATGAACGTCATTGAATAATTTCTTGAAAGCAAAAAGAAAAAGGAACAGATGAGATGGCTTAATGCATCTTCGTGTGTATTAATAGAGTCTCATCATAAAGTCAAAAAATCATGAACCAGACCATCAAAAACCAGGGGCTACCTGTACATAAGAAATAAAGATTAAAAGCAGCTAAAACGTTTGTATATGAAACTCTCTTCATCTGCTACCTAAGGTTAAGACCAACTGGCTAAGAAACCTAACATAACCAGTTACACCGGAGAGATTAAATAAGATCAGTTTGATGGACTGTCATTCACATGACCGTACTTGTGCAAGCTCTCTTATGCAGCATTAACACATTAGAATTGCTTATTTGTAAACTACAATTTAAGAGTTCAGTTGAAAGTATTATGAAGTATCACAATTGTCAGTGGGTCAACACTTTGTTTTGACTGCACTGTCTTCTTAAACAAGTGATAACTCTGATTTTATTGCACTGTTTTGCTCTAGCCTGCTTTGGAAGTGAATGTGTTTTCTGTCTTGTTAGTAACGTTACTTACCAGTTGACCGCGGATGGGGCCAGATCTGGTCTCTCTTAGGGTGTAGACATTTCCACAGACAGAAATCTCTCTCCACATGCCCTGCTTGGTCTCATCTGGGAAACCCTGCGGATGCATCACGAGCACTCCATTGGTTGTGAGGCCATCCATCTGACCGTCGGGGTTCTTCCATTTGGTGGCCTTTTCCTGAACGAAGAGATATATGAGCAGTGTATGAGTAAGTACATGTTGACCCCTCGTGTGCATAAGCAGAAACTGACCTTCACCTGCCTCAAGTTTCAACCTTCTGAAATGCTTTTCTACTCATCTGTTTTATTAAATGAATGGTTATCTGAGTTACTGCAGCAAATATAGTCGCTAATGTATTTATTTATCTCGCCTATCCCCTTTTCCTTTACTACATCCTCTGCTATTTAAATCTTTGTGAGCAGTGTACCATGAGTCTGTCGCCTATCCTGGAATTCATAGGGTTCACACAAGTTCAATACGTATCACCTTCGATAAAATCTTATTCTTGTTTCAACAATGTGCAAGCTGCCGATATTCAGTATGTCACAGATTTTGCAATAGCAGATAACAAAACATGCCAAAAGATTTCATGTATTCACTGCGTCATGTAGCTGGGATGCAGGTAGGATATGCTACCTGGTGATCAAACAACTTTTAAATACTTTAGACCCCACATATACACTGCCCAAATATCATCATCATTGTTGTTACAGGCACAATCCCAGAAAATGTTGAGATATAATTTTTGTCAGTATCGGACACCCTTGGTTCACACTAGATTCATCCGAGTAGTAGAGAATTTCACCTAAACAGAATGCTTTTACTCCTAAATCACAATAAATACAGGTGGCAAGTTTGAACAGTTCAGCTTCCATAACATAAGCTCACTTAGTCCCTGTCTGGCCATTCGAAGGCTTTAAAATCTGATTCATATGAAAGTATATGCTAGAGTCTTGTTTTACTTGCTTGACAACCTGAGTGCTCAAAAGAAAGGTCTTTTGTGCTCACTGGGTACACTGAGTCATGCCACCTTTCCTACTGCTAACAGCACCCATAAAAACCAGTTGCCCAATTCGTACATTTAAAAAAAATTTCAAACAGTTGGTCATTTCTGTCATATTACAAAGCATACCAACCCCAAGAAAAATGTTTTTGGAAGAATCAAATCCAGCTGCATAAATTCGAGCAGTGTAGGGGGGGTTGCGTTCACACACCACCCTGCAGGCAAAACGTGAGATGGTGCTGGGGGCAACAGAATCCTCACTCTCTTTTGATCCTCCTGGTGTATCGGTCACCACAAAGTCTATGGGGCTCTCAGTGGAACGGCCAATCTACAGACAGGCAAAATGATTTATGAACAACTTATGCAGTTATATCTGACGTGATACCTCATGACTACCAGCAATAGTTAAATGCATGTAAAACATTACAATGCATCCATGGTATGTTATAATACACATTAACACTAGCTTGAGACTGCGGTAGCCTTGCGGTTAAGGAACTGGACTCTGGACCTGATGGGGTTCAAGGGTTCAAGTCCCATCTCTACCAAAGCTGCCACAGTTGGGTCCTTCGGCAAGGACCTTAACCAACAATTCTTTGAATTGTAAGACTGTATGAGTATAAGTCGCTCTGGATAAGGGTGTCTGCTAAATGTAAATGTCGATAACTGTTCATGAAAACAAAGAAATTTTCAACTATTTATATCCTGACCATTATCGGCATGAATTGATAAATAAACAAAACAGGTTTGTGTAGTTCACCTATCAGTATGTCTGCAAATGCTGCTGTAGTGCAAGGCCACTTGAAAACTGCCAAATTTCCCAGGATGCTATTCCTTTTTGTGCAAAGATCTGCTGAATGTGCACCCTGCATCATGATTGTGGCGCAGTAAAGTCAGAGTCAGAGGTTCAGCTCATTTATATGCAAAAATGAATGTCTGCTACTGGGTGTATAGTCAGCAGACAGGGGTTTTACAAAAAGGAAGTGGAACCACACATACCAATGCCTCTAAATAAAAATGCTAAAATTACTTTGTGTGGAAGAAATAGGGTCTTCAATAAGTAAGAAACGTCTTATCATGCAAAAGTTTTTTAAGTGTCTATAAAATGTATAATATACGTCTGAACATTTTAATGCACGCGTTGTAAAACATATTGGAAAACATTTGATATAAAATGTAGCAACTTTGTTTAGCTTTCTAGACTAATGTTGTTGAAATATCCTAAAACTTGCCTGATATGTTCATAGTGCAAGAAAGCACACATCATACGGTTATGAGTTTTCTTACACGGTGTAAGAAAACTCATAACCGTATGATGTGTGCTTTCTTTACATTACAGGTGATTAAATCAGGTTTGGATTCAATTCGATTGCATGAAAAGCCAGGTGTAAACATACAGAATGCATTGTGATCAGATCATTTGGCCACATTTAAGACAAATGTAAATGTACACTATAATATATACAGCACATGGTACAATATGAAACCATCTTTGGTTTACAATACTTACAGCTTATGGAAGATTTGTTGGAATGTATCCCCATTGTAAAATAGGGAGCACCCATACACAACAACACCAGTAATGCATATAATGACTTACATGTCATTAATGTGGATTTAATGTGGAGTTTGGACAGATTACTTCAATTTACATTATACCTTATGGGAAAACTTTGCACATTACTCTTCTAGAACAAATTAATGAGAATTATCACCATGGAGTAATGAGATACTATTGTACTGTGAATAATATGTTAGAAATATTACACATACATTACTGTACATCCCCACCATTGCTGTATTGCTCACAAAAATTAGGGGATACTTCAAAGTGAAATAACGCATAATGACAACTCCTTTAAGTTTTGTGAGCAGTGTATAATAGCAAACACCTTTTCACTACTCTATACTGGCAACATTTGGAGCCATTTCCAACCCACATTAAGTAGTAAATTTTGTAAAATAAGTCACACACAAGTCTTATTACAGTATGCCAATATTGTCGGTCAACAAATTAGCCTGTAATTACTGTGCATGTCAATAACTCCTAAACTACTGACTTTGTTCTTTAAGTAATTCATACCTGGAACATATCAGTCTCTTCATCATGGCAATATTCCACCACCACAGTCTGATTCCTAGAGAGGGTGAAGGAGATACTGTGCTGACCCCTGCTATGAACCGCCTGAAACATAAGGTCACATCTGCTCATTAATTACAACCCACTGATACAGCGGTGACTCTGTTTCCATGCACACTAAGAATCGTTATCAGTTTTTTAGCAGTTATCAGAGTATTCAAGTTGTATATAATCAGATGTCAGAAACCTGAAAAAATGCACTAATTGTTTTAATTTTTAAATACATTTTAATTTTAAAAGGTACTATAATATAGTATATATAGTCTGTATCAGTATAACATATATAGCTGATATATGGCGTCTCTGAAGTGCTTTATGCCTTTACCAGCACACTTCCTTCATATCAGCATGGTACGGTTTGGGTTTATACATTGATTAATGAAAAACTGGTGAAGAAACTCACTATGAGGCAGCAGACAACACTGTATAAAATGATAGCCTAATGATAAAATGTATAATCCATGCCGAAGCCTTAGATCCTCTGATTCCAGACTTCTGGCTGTTCCGAGGTTCAGGCTGAACACCGTAGGGGGTCGCTCGTTCAGTGTTGCTGCCCCTATAATTTGGAAATCTCTACCATCTTCTCTGCGTTCTGTCACTTCACTGTCTGAATTTAAGTCCTCTGTGAAAACACATCTGTTCAATCACATTTTTCCATTTATTCTACTTCTGGTTTTGTGTAATGTTATTGCTTTTTTTGATCCTTTTGTAAAGCGGCCTTGGGTTTGTGAAAGGCGCTATACAAGTGTAACATTAGGGTTAGTTGTTAATATTGTACTATGCAAAGAAAAGTGTGCTGGTCCACTATATTAAGCTAAAAAGTATGACGGGTTCTGAAGGCATCAAACTACAGCAGGGACTATTCCATTAGAAACAACAATGAACTTAAACATTTCAAGGAATGAGGTACATTCAGATAACGAGGGTTGACCGTATTTAGTAGTGTGTGCTTGTAGAATTTGGTTTTGGATTTGAATAAAATGTTGTATCGTGTAGCATATAGTACAGTTTATTATATTATGCCTAATGTAATAGTTTACACATGATTTTTGAGCTGCTTGACAATGGTCTTTTACAACCTGGGTCTCACAAGAAAGGACTGACAACAAACCTTTAATAAAAGATGGATTAACCACCACTGCCTGCAGCAAAACTGCAGATGAGGGAAATATAACTATTTAAAAATAATCGAGCTACGTGTTACTATGGCCATTTAACACACAAGGGCTGAGGTAATATCTCAAATGTATTTTTTAGATAGACATTACTTGCTACAGGACCCTCAATAACTTGAACACTATTAAATTGTGAGCTGACTGTCTACACGACAAAACTGAGTGGTTGTTAACTGATGTTGGTTCTAGCCAAAGTGTTCCTCACTGCTAATTTCACAGATATTCAAAATAAGTCTATGGTTTCTAATGAATCGCTGAGGAGGATGGGGTAAGCTCTGAGTCTATTATTTAAAGGAAAAGGCAACCATAACCAGTCATTGTGAAAAGGGTTATTTTTACAGATTATGAAAGGTGCTCTGAGGCTTGATCATTTGGTCTCTTGACATGTCACCAGCATTTTATTAAGACCCCATAGAACTGTTATAACATGTTGTGGTGGTGGGGGTGTATACTATATACTATGTAACCTTCTGTAATATTAGCACCACACTATCAGAAAATGTATTTAAATTGAATCACTACATAATCAGATCTTTTGAACATGTAAGCTATAGGTTATACGTGTATCAGTGAAGTCTACATTTATGTATTATATATAATGGAACAAAACAGTACGTACATGTAAAATATTTATAAGCCTATTCCTTTCAATTTTAGGGTAGCTGGTAGAGATGCACCGATCAAATAACCGATTCTGTTCTGATCACATTTACACTTGTACATCGCAGGATGATGACAGTAACACAAATACAGCCACAGATGAACAGTGCTATTACTAACATTACTTCAGAATTTAACATTACTTCAGACCCTTATGAGTGCTGACATATCTTCATGATAAGGAAGCATTAGAATTCAGTTGTGTTTTGAGTGCTACCTAGTCAACGAAATAGTCTCCTTAAATAGAGCAGTACCCAAGAGGGAAACTAATGATGGGATAGCCATCTGTTTCTGACACAGCTATGTCTCAGTAAGGAAACACTTTACAGCGTGCTGTTTGGATAAAATACATGGCGAAAATACGCTATAAAGAAGCAACTCCTTAAACAACTTATTTAATAAGATGATGAAAACAGCATCACCCTGTTGAATACGTGGAATTTGACAAAGCAAAGGGAAAGCCCTAGCATGCAGCCCCTGCTATTTTTCTTCGGCAATTAAAAAGTTTACATTAAAAGTAAAGCTGTCATTTACAGTTCTTGCACAGAAAGAAAATAAGCCCAAATCTGAAATTGGCCGGTCATATGTTAATAAAAAAGGCTAAAATCAGCCAACAAAATTGCAATGGATGCCTCTCTATGTTGTACATTATTGCACTTACAGAAGTGAACAGGTAATTAGATTATTCCCAGTCACTGGCAATCCCTGATCATTCTGTGAATGTAAACCCATTCATGTGGTAATGAGGCTGAGCCACGCAATAAAATTTAGGCTGTTCAAACCAAATGTAATGCATCTACTGTCCAAGTACCTCTGCTTAATTACACAAACCACCCACCTTGCTGTCTTGTGGGTTGCTGAGGATGTGCACAGCGCTTGGCTTGACACCATTAGCATTCGCTCTCCTGTACAGAGCAAATCGACTCCTCTTCCTCCCCTTATCTCCACCAGGAAGGGAGCCATTGTACCTGGCGATTAACAAACAAAGTACAGTTATTACCAAATATCTTCTTTTCAATCAGAGTTAATGCTGTTGCTTTGTTAGGCGTAGGCTTGTGGGGAATTGATTTTCCAGCGAGAAGTGTCCTCATGAACAAATGGGGTAAATGATTTAAGTTCCTGTGGTGTGTTGGCTGGGGGTGTATAAACAGTGGAAGAGCACGTACATGCCCATAAATAATAGAATATATATACATACAGTATACACAAACCTATCTGAACTCCTGCTGTAATCTATGGATTTTAAATATCCTAACCCACTTTCTGAACCACTAACTCCTCTTATAATAATAGCTGATTTAAAAAAAAAGTAATCTAAATGGAGAGCGGATGTTTAGTCTTCTGAACTAGGTTTGGGCAGATAATGCAAATTTAATGAGCAATTGCAGTTCATTTACAATAAACATGTGACCATTACGCTGTCTTCCACAATAGCATGATTTTTTAAATCTTGGTTATACAGTTCTCTCTTTGTATCCAAGGAGAATTACTTCCAGTACGTCCCATGAATACCATCATTTGCATAAATAACCCCGAAACTCTTTGAATTTGGTTCTCAAAACATTCTGAACTGAATTTTTCTCGGTTCCCATCGTTGTTACATTTGCTTAAACTTGTATGAGCCGGGTCGTGTGACTCATTTCAGCCGAAACTCCATTCACGGTTCATCACACAGTGATTCACATTTTACAACAACCCTTGCTCAGTGAAGATATCAGTTGTGTTTATCATGTTTTTCCTTTATCCTTACATCTACAGTCCTGTATTCTTAGTGTAAGAGTGTCCATGGGTCCTAAACGGCTTAGTTTATTAGAACCATCCTAACTCGGAGCATCCAGTACACAGACGACTGCAGTTAGCATTAGCAGATATGCTAGCGCCTTGAGTTCACCAAGCATGTAAAGATTTTCTTACTCACTAAATTACATAATATTTTTCCATCTAATATCTTCCGCTTAATCCACACGGGGTCGTGGGTCAGCCGGTGCCCTACCGGCAACTCTTGGCGCAAAGGCAGGAACAACCATAGTCGGGGCACTAATTCATTGTGGGAGGAGACCAGAGAACCCGGAGTAAAACCACGCAGACACTGAGAACACAAAACTAATACACAAGAGGGTATGATCTCTTCCTTATAACATAAACATCAATTTACATCACAGAATGTATAAGATATGTAAATTCTTTATTATGAAATAAGCTTTGTGTTAATGATTTTGGCCAACTGTAGGCGTTTTAAACATTAACTTGACTCAGCTATGAAACAATATAGGCCGCTCTATCAAACACTCAGTAAACTTCTTGTTTCATGCTACATTTAACTTATTATGGAATTGTTGGAACATAACAGGGAGCACCTGCACAACATAACTCCATTACTGCATAAAATGCTTTTACATTGTGGATTTTCTGTGGGTCTGGAAAAAATCATTCAATATACATTATTCCTTATGGGACAAAATTGCTTTTTACTCCCTGCTTTTGGTTCTCAAAATGGCTTCTGGAACAACTTAACATAAAGAACCGACATATCTACAATGCCTAATACAATATAAATGCTAGGTACATCATTGTTATACTGTATTTCTTAGGACAATACAGGATAAGGACAAGAAAAAAATGTGTTCACATGTCAGCAAATATGACGCAAGACGAGAAAGTCTCTAGAACTACTGGAGAGAGACTGATTTGCATCTTGCTTTTTGGAAGCTTCTGGATGATCTCTTTTTCATTTTTGATACAAGGTTGTTTGAATCCTCAGATGAATGATACACAGTTACAGAGTGCTGATTGTATAATTAACACATATCCAAATTACCATCTGGGATAGCTTCTACTATCAATTATTTATAATTATAGATATTAGATATATTAGTTGAATTCAGTAACTGGTTAAAACAGCATAACATTACTGCAGTCAGTGCGTGAGTGGATGGACTCATGCCATCAGCTGAGCACCCCTGCAAGTAAATGCAGTAATATATATGGCTCACAAAAATTAGGGGATATTTCAAAATGAAATCGACCATAACTAAAAATCCCCTTATTTTTGTGAGCGGCGTACATGAAGAATGACATAAAAGAGTTGGCTGAACTTAATAAACCTCCAACAAGCACTCAAAAATCATGTGGACTTTCAAAATGCTCCCAGCACACCATCACTGAATGTACAAAACTGTTTTGAATGCCGTTTATTTTGCTTGTTTTTGTAAATCTTGTTTTTTCATATGTTTGATAGGTTTAGACGTTTATGTGTATTTTTTATATGGATATTAGCTCCCAGGCTTAGTCTGTAATGACAAGTTTCAACGCTTAACGCCCATCCGATCAATGTCCATTCACTTTAAAGGAGTGTAGTAAGAACTACAAATCATTCTAATATACATCATTTTGACATCTAAACGACAGAAGAGTAGTATGAGCAAAACCTTTTTTCTCGGTAATGCTCCTTTCTTCGCGGTGTTTCAACTGTTATAAAAGATACAAAGGTAAGAATTACTATATTGTACAGTACAGTACTAATTCATATTGTGTTTTAATAAATATTATAGGACACTATTGTCTCAAATAAAACACTACTTCCAAAGAATCTAAAGTACTATGTGACTTTGTTTCACCGACGGTGTTGCAGACATTACGTATGCATACCTGTGGCGCATACCTGTATAATATTTCCCCAAACATATTCATACATGCAAAACTATTAAACAGAAAATTTAACATGTACAAAGTTTTGGGTACCATCTCAGATGGTACAGAAGTGTTTTTGTAATTAAATATGAAATACTTGTTGATGGTTCATTAACCTTTGCAGAAGTATCCTGAGCACATTAATACCACCCAGTCACAATGCAACTGCCAGCATTTACAGAACAAAAGCATGTCAGGTCATCACAATTACACCATTCATCAGTGTGATTTATTATTGAGCGACTGACTGGGTGCTGAAATTTGTACTGATATCACGCTGAGATAAACTAAAGTCTCTGGTGTGAATAAAAATGTATGTGTGGAAGCATTTGAGGAAGACGCTGGACTAGAGACACCGCGATGGAACTAATCAAGTGACAGTGGTGATTTAGTACATTTTGTGGATAATAAAAAATTACAGTCAGAAAGAATCAGTGAAGAGGTTTCTGGATTCTGTCGCATGCATATCGTAGGAAATGAAATCTCCAATATTCCACATAATCCATTTCTCAGAGGGATCTAAATGCTTCGTACAAAGAGAGTCACTTTTGGCATCCGATCTGTACAGCTTCCAGTTTGCTGCTGCCGTAGAAAGACTCTTTTGTTCTCCCTGCAGTTATCAGTGAGAAACAGCACAACTGAAGCAGAGCAGATTTTCACCCAGTTAGGATTTCACCACGCCTAAAGGCGATTGCAAGGCTGTCCTGTGAGCTCCACTTGTGAGAAGTTCCACTTCTCACAATCGCAAATTTATGCTCTACTAATCGAAGCTAAACCAGTGACACTGCTTTGTTAAATATGTAATCCTGAAATGGTAAAAAAGCATTGACTGTGTCCAGACTGGTCAATGTGCCAGTTCAGCACTGCACAGTGAGACAGCAGACAGAAGAGAAGCACACTGTGACTAGTGTTTGCATGAATGCACATGCGCAGATGTACACCCACACCCACTGACATGCACACGCACACACACGAACAAACACACACATTTGTATTGCTATCATTTTGAGGGCCTTTCAGTGACATGAGTGGGGATTACTGCAGCAAATGAATTAATTAGCCCTAACCTCAGTAACAAAGTATTTTGGCCTCATTTGGTTTTTCAAATAATAGCTGCCATTTTTTTGGGGAAAAATTTTAATGAAATCAACATTTAGACCATACAAGTATAGCAGGTCAAGGTAAACACACACACACACACAGAGCTCACAAAAATGGGGGGATATTTAAATAGACAATATTTGATAAGGGAGTACTTCTTTTTTCATATTTAGATCAGCCAAATAGTTTTCATACAGGACATGCACGTTCATAATGAAAAATGTAAACAGCTTTCCCTTACGTGTTTTCAGGCTGACCTAGAAGGCTTGGGAAGTGTTGGCAAGTGACATAAAACACTGTGTACAGCAAGTTTTATGCCTTAAATTAGTAAAGTAAAAGCCAAATAGACATGGCTGCTACAGGTACCTAATACAAAGTGCTGAGCACTTAAATAAACAGTAAATTAGGATGTTGGTGGACTCGACTAAGAACTGACAATTGTTTAAAAGCATGTTTACATGCACTTAATAAGCCGATTATAGTCGTTCTAAGCACTCGGTTCTGAAGTATGTCTATATTCTACCAAGATACTCATATTTGGCTTGTAGCACAAAATTTATTATGTTTTAAACTGTGGCCAAATGGTTTATTTTATACAGCAGTATCTCTTAGCACTTTTCTCAGTTTATTTAAACACTAAAATTATGTCAGGGTGTAAGCTTGAGAAGGGTTACCTTGGTAAAACCCCAGCAATAATGGGAGATAAACAGATAATGGGAAACAGTCAGAACTTCTAAAGCAATTTGTCATTGAAATGACCAAGAATGATTTGAACACCCAGCATAATGTGACTGGATTCAGTCTACAGTTCAAATGAAACTTGAAACTTGATTTGCTAGTTAATGTGAATTTTAGCCAGTGTGTATGTGTACTATATGTACACCTATCAGCCATATGTTTACCACTGACAGGTGAAGTAGGACTCTGTTGTAGCCTTGTGGTTAAGGTACTGGTTTATGGACGCTGCTACTGTTGGGACTTTGGCAAGGCCCTTAACCCACAGTTGCTGAATTGTTAAGACTTTAACATCAGTTCTATAGTTTGGACAAGAGTGTTTGCTAAATGAATAAATGTAAATAACATTGACATCTAAACAATACTCTGCTGAGAAACTTCAGGTTCTCACATTCATGTGGCTCTTACGTTGATATGTAGCACCTACTAAACTAATTGTTGCAATCTAAGTTCACACCTTCATGGCAACATTATTTCTTAGAGGCAGTGGCCACTTCAGCAGGGTCCTGTCACGCTGCAAATACTGATCTGGAATGGCTTGAGGAAAGTTCAATGTGTGTCAATTCAAACAAGCAGCCCTAGCCTGTCCAATATATAACTCACAACAAGATTTTAAGGCTCTGAAGATGTCTTTGTACTAGATATCAAAGCATGTGTTTTCTTGTTGGTGTTTTATGCCATGGTCGCTCTTTGGCTTCTCTCATGGCAAGGGTTGTCATGTTAAAAAAAAGTTTATGTATAAAATGTCTTTTCAGTTCTCTATTAAATTAATGAATGCTTTCTGTTTGTTCCTGTCTGGATGGACATATGTTGTGCCTCGTGTTTTTCTGCAGTTTCCAGAATTTCATTGTATTTTCCTTTTATTGCTGGTAAATGTTGTCTAAAAAAACAACCACCGCACTAGAAGAGCATTTATGATTTTGCGAAACATGCTCTTCGACTTGTGATTTGAGAGTCAGTGATTTAATTGTACTGTGTGTTATAATACATGCTTTCCTTAGAAACTACACATCCTTTCAAATGACAATACTATTAAGAGTTATTAAGAGGTGTGCACATACAGCTGAATATACTGCTTCTATTACACCATATGCAATGACTGTTGCAATTCATAGTGCATAAAATAATAGTTCTAAAATCATAGTGCATGTCTCACTTCATACGCTGCACAATAACCATAACTATAATTAAACTGCAAACAACACATAAGGCTTCATTTCCCCATTGTTTACTCTATCACATCCTGACAGACCTGGCAAAAAGACCCAGCAATTTGCACTGCAACCCACTCAGTCTGCAAACACCAACAACAGATTAAGACACAATCCCAAACTCTGCTTTAATAGACACACAGTGCACAAGAGAGGGTGTAACAATCCTTATTTCGTTCCATGAGCAGTTCACTTGGGACAAGAAGTCAATTTTAACATTTGCCATCCAGAATGGTCTCATAATCATCTCTCCCTTCATTCAAACATTTCGATTACTATGTAGTGCACTATTATAGGGAGCAGAAATGGTGAGTGCAATACCACTTTATATGGCTTTGCTCATTACTGTGCAACAGCAGATGGGTCACAACACAAGCTTGCATAGAAAAGACACTCACGAACTCTGTTTAATACAGTTTTACTAGATTGCACTAGAAAGTATTTTTGTAATGGCTGTTGTGGGGGTGGGCATTCTCTTGGCACATTTTGGGCCCATAAAAACCAACTGACTATTGTTTAAAAGCCACAGCCTACCCGAGTATTGTTACTGACCATATCCATCCATGTATAACTACTTCCAGCAGGATAACACACCATGTCACAAAGCTCAAATCATTCAAAGTGGTTTATAAAAACCTGACCAGGAGTTCACTGTACTCAAATGGCCGCCACAATCTTAATCCAACAGAGCACCTTTGGATGTGGGCGAATGGGAGGTCTGCAACATGAATGTACAGTCATCAAATTTGCAGCAACGGAATGATGCAACCATTTCAGTATTAACCAAGAGAGGTTAATATTGAGGAATGTGTCCAGAACAATGTTGAATCTATGCCATGAAGAATGGAGGTAGTTCTGAAGGCAAAAAGGGAGCCAACACAGTACTAGCAAGGTGTACCTCAAAAAGCGGATTATTACTATTATTACTATCCGGCACCAAGTCCCATCACATGTAATAAAATGGAAAGTCAGAAATACAGCAACTCTGACACCAAACACAAACATAAATAACAAGCATACAATTCAGAATTTTCATCTCCTAATTTTTGTTTGCATTGGATTTAACCTTGGTTACAAATAGTTATAATTCACTGTGGAGTCAGCTTGATTTGTAAGGTTAATATTTAGAAGATGACATTCAAGCACTTTTTGTCAAAGGCTAAGGGAAGTACCAAACAATACATTTTTAAAGTCCTTCCATAGCTTGTGCTATATTTAGACTTTCAATTTCCAAGTCATTAGATTAGATTGTGACTGCAGAAGGTAGAAGAGATAAGAAAATATGAGAGGGGAAATAATTACAAACATTATATGGCTGTCTGTACAAAACAAAAATGTTTTTACTGAATATAGGTGAATACGTTACATACTGATGATTTGTATTGTAACTGTTGATGGAGTTTTACTTTTTTCCATGATTTAACCCAGCTTCTCCAGATCACGGTCCATATTTCACATCGCAGGCAAGCACATACCCTAAACAGTGTGAGAATTCATTGCAAACTTGGGTAGGGGTTGCTGCTGCAAATCGTAAGAATGACCCCCACCATTCCAGCATCATCTCCTCAGGCATATGTGATGCCCAATCTGGCTGTACGGCACCGTTTGGACTCGACCCGGAAGTGAGCTACTGTATTAAACCCCTGCGTCACCCAAAGTCTGTCGTATTCTTGCTATTTAAGCACATATTTCACATTATATACCATTTTCTGTATATATAAACTATATAATCCAAGAAAGCTTAATAGACAGACACGGTCTATGGGATTAAACATTCATGACACATTATACACAGATCCCAAATGCTCATGTATCACATTTCAACAGGCATTTTGTAGTACTTCTTGGATTTACAAAAAACAAACAATGTTTATAATAAAATGCCTTGGTCTCTCATGCCGTCCAGAAACTTTTAAGATGGTTAATTTCTCCAATTGTCAAGCAATGCCTGCAAATAACATTAACAGCTGTAATTTGTGGTATGCTTTTTTGACTGCCTATACTAAGACATAATATTACATTTATATATATTTTAGTAGGTTTTGTAATCTATGGCTGACAACGGACATCCTATAGCATCCTCTGTACATGCCCTAAAAGCCCTAGCAGATAGCTAGTGTGGTAGTACTGTATTTCCAGATGTGGCATTCTGTTGTATGAAGAATGGCCTTGTTTTATTCACGATTTCATGTGTAGTATTTCTTTTAAAATGTATTTAAATCCGGTAGCCTAAATTTATGCAACGTACAGAACCATATGAACAATTTATAACCACAATTCCCAGTATGAGTGACTTCTGCCTAACATGCTGTCGCTAAACCCATTACTACATGCTCCTGTAAACTGTGGTAGCTAAATATAAAAATGAGTTGCCTCAAGTTAACCATTTAAAAGCGGAAAAGCTATTTTCATTTGTTGAAATGTTAAATCGGATAAAGATACTATTTCTGCTACTCACCCCAGGATGACCAGTTCGCCGTATTTTACCGGATCTTTGGAGCGGGCATGTTCGTCCTGAGTCGGCGACAACATGGGACTGAAAAAACGTCGCTTTTCGTACTCTTTCCTGGACACAAAGGACCCTGGAACAAGTAATTTTAATGATGTATCGAGTAGTGTGTGTTCGGACTGTTTTAACGGTGTCGGATAGGGTGTATTAATTTCTTTAGACACATATCTTATGTTAATACGATAAGAAAAGCTGGAACAGTTCAGAGCGGATATTCGAACTGGTGGAGGATGGAAAAAAGGCTGGCGGCGGAGTGGATTGGACCATTGTCTCTATAGGGGTCGAGAGTAGTCATTACGACTTCTAGGACATATAGTCTGTGTTATCCTTATCTACTACCTATTTTAATTTTGACCGACTTTCCGTTATCACTTAACATGATATTTTAACGGAAGAATTATGTGTGTTTTGGTGTGTAAATCAGTTCCGTTACCGCGCCCCCGCGTGCCATTTGAATGGTATGTCGTTCATCAGAAGCTTGCCTTTAACCATTACGTCAGCGTGAGATACTACTCTACGGAGTACTATACAGTGATACATCACTGCTTAGAACCAAATGCATTTAATGTACTCCATTTTCTACTCAAAATTACTAAATCATTGCGTTAAGCACAAAGCGAACAGACATGGCAACTGAATCTCTAATCTGAGTCGTGATCTTAGAGTAATATAATGAGCACGCGCCATTCATAGAATCGTGAACCAGCCGTCCAGGTAACACCTGCTTATTCTAGCAAACAGAACTAATACGAAGGGTTACTACATATGGTAGGATGTATTGCTTAGAGCGAATCTGATCCATCTGATTTCACATCGTGTCAATAGTGTAATCTCACACACGACAGGGAGCATCTGCACATGACAGACACGCATGCCCACTGGGAGGCGCAAACACTGACGAAGAGCTTACAGTGGCCACGTTGACTGATCTTCGTGCAGTGTTTCCCCAACCCCAGACTGGGAATCCCCCCGAATTGCAATTTTTAGTGTTTCTCTACTCCAGACACACCCATCTCGGTTCCTCAGCTATAGGAACACCCAGTGTATTACAACACAATCTTTGTCAACTGCACCTGTGCAATTATCACAGGGAATCGTTTTAACGTGTCAAGAAAGGGATTCCACCCATGGCTTGTCCATTTTAGCCTGTTCTTCCACTTGTTGGGTGTGCACTTAGGTCAGAATTTCTGGCTGCTGTCCTGAGTTAAGGGCTAGCTCCTGCTTTCATACCAGATCATTCATGTGCAGATTTCACTCTTTAAAGACTACACTTATCACATTGAGAGCCAAAATGCTCTATAGAGATGCTGACTATATCTTGACACAAAATTATCAACTTAAATGTGCTTGAAACATAAAATATAGGCTACATCATGCTTGCACAACAGCTTGAATGGAATGTTTCATGAGGATTTCATTGTACCTAAAAATGGTGTCTCACTTCCCCTTACAGAGGGATAATTCATATTAACTGCTTGTAGTATTCCGTTCTTCTCTGGAATTGGTGCCAGCCATCCAATATGTACGAAAGTCCTGGCACTGAGCGGTACCTTTTTGGATTATTTGTCCCTGTCTATGATGGGTGTCTATTTGTCATTAATCCATGCTTTGTCTGGTGTACACCCTAGTTGCATTGATCTGTTATTGTTAAATGCAACATGTTCAGAGAAAATACAGACTGAATAGGAAAATACAGATCATACATTAACTTTGATCTGTCTAGGCAGCAAAACCACAAGTCTCTCTGGCCCACTAGAGCCACCCCCAGCAAGAAAGTTTTGCTGCCATGTAGTGTGCGCCATTAATTGTATTCATTTCTGTTACTGGAACAGGTATCCTTTACACAGTGAGTGAGTACAGGAAGATAAGCAATAGACTTAAACCTTATTATAAAATACAATACATAAAATACAGTAAATAAAATACAACTCAACGGTAGCTGATTTCCCATTAAAATGTATGAAGACATAACAACAACTAACCCACAATAGCAAATGACAAGCTAAAAAGAAGAATGAGAAATCACATTGTGGACTGATTATCAGTGGAACCTATGTTGCGTAGATGGTTTCTCTGTGTGACATTTTGATTCTATCTACATGTTCTATTTCCTCCCTCTCACAGTGATTCATTATAAGGCATCCGATACAACAGTCGTGGCCAAAGGTTTTGAGAAAGTCACAACTTTTGCTGCATCAGTTTTTATCGTGGCAATTTGTATTAACTCTAGATTGTGAAGAGTGATCCGATTTGTGATCCGAATTAATTGCAAAGTCATTCACTGTCAAATTGCTGCATTCCAGTCACTGCTTTTCAGCCATACAAAACTGCTAACACAATTTCAGTAATGACCTTGTAAGCTCAGGAGAAAATGCTATTAAACGTGCAGTCATCATGTCATCATAGCACTGCATCAAAATGGATTCACAGGCAAGGACATTGCTGCTTGTAAGATAGAACCCCGATCAACAATTTATGGAATCATCAATAACTTCAAAAGGAGTGGTTCAATTGCAGTGCAGAAGGTTTCAGGGAATCCAAGAAAGTCCAAGAGTTAGGGCATCCTAAAGAGGATGCAGCTCAGAGGATGGGATCACCACCAGTGCAGAACTTGCTCAGGAATGGCAGAGGGCAGGGATGAGTACATCTGAACGCACAGTGAGATAAAGACTATTGAAGGATGGCTTGATCTCAAGAAGGGCAGGAAAGAAGTAACTTCTCTCCAAGAAAAACATCAAGGATAGACTGGCATTCTGAAGGACGTATATGGTATAGATTGTAGAGGACTGGGGTAGGGTTATTTTCTCTGATGAAGCCCCCTTCAGACTGTTTGGGGCATCTGGAAAAACGATTGTTTGACTGGAGAAGATAAGGTACGTGCTTCCATGAGTCCTGTGTCATAACAACAGTGAAACATTCTGAGATCATTCACATGTGGGGTTGCTTCTCATCCAGGGAAGTGAGTTCACTCAAAATTGAACATTGACATGAATAATTAATGGTAACAAAACATCCTCTAAGAGCAACTCCCCCCAACAATCCAGGAGCAATTTTCAAATAAAAAATGCTTTTTCCAGCATGATGGAACATAATGTCACAAGGCAAAAGTTATAACCAAGTGGCCCAATTGAGCTTTTGGGTCCATGACCAAAAAACTCCCCAGATCTCAAACCTATTGAGAATCTGTGGTCAATATTCAAAAAGAGTGTTGATAAACAAAAACGCAGAAACTGTGATCAACTCCAAGCACTGATCAGGTAAGAATCAGTTGCCATCATTCATGATTTTGCCCAGAAGCTGATATCCAGCATGCCACAGTGAATTGCAGATGATGGTCAATAAAAAGTAAAAAAAAAAACTTTGAGGAAAGAATAATTTGTGCAATTCTCATAACTTTGATCACTGTTGTAGATATCAGAGAACATTTTATTATTTATATTACACTCATGTACTTAGGCCTACAGCAAGACACAACAAGACATCTGAAGGACTCAAAAAGAAGGACTTTCCATTTACATAATGATTACTGTAGCTAGACTAACACTCAACCCCAATAAAAAAAAAACAGTCAATGTTTTGACTCAATGTTTTGACTCTTTTGGTTTTGTAAGGGAAAGTTACAGCTTCCATAAAAATGTCTGCACAATCAAATAAATGACCCATGGGCCTGCATGTTTTCCGTTTAGGTTACTTCCTTTTTATGTAAGTATGTCACACAACTGCATACACAAAGGGAAAGAGAAAAAGAAAACATAAGTTTCCTACTCCACTATATAAAGCTAATGTCACTGAAAGTATGAAAGGGATTTAAAATGCTAGAATTAGTCAGTGACTTCAGTTATAACATAATGCACATAGATTCCCTATTATCCAAACCATTCAACTTTAAGAACCAGTAAGTGTTCTGGCACCTATAGAGGGAAAACAATACAGAAAAACAAGGTCCATTCATAAGTGTGCATAACTAGATGGGATGACAGTACAACACAGGTCTGTGTAAAGGTCACTTTTGCAGCTGTGATAATCTCCTGATTTATCTCCTCTCTATCAGTTGATAGCATCTGATCTTGTCCAGAAGGCACTGCCACTCTAACCTTGGTCCCTGTGGCACTATGAGCCCCTGTACTTGAGTAATGATGTTTAACATGTTAAGCTTTAATGGTCATCTCCTTCTCCAGAACTGGAGAGGTAGATGACCATTAAAGCTTAACATGTTAAACATCATTACTCAAGTACAGGGGTTATGGTTATGGAAATTACATAAATTATAACTTCAATCAGGTGTGATCGTATCCCCAGATGATATGGAGATGGCATGGCAGGTATGGATACACTCGTACTCACACCCATACACTTACGAGCACTTTGGAAACATCGGTTAACCTAACACACCTCTTTGGAATGTAAAAGGGAATCAGAGTACCCAGAGAAAACCCATGCAGTTATGGGGAGAACATGCAAACTCCACACAGGCAGAGCACAGTGTCGGGATCAAAGCAGTGAGGTGGCAGTGCTAACCACTGCACCTCCCCCCTGGTAGAAACATAGTCATTAAAAAGAACAATTAATACATAAGTAAAATTAAAATAAAATAAATAAATAAATAAAGAAGCATTTAAAAAAGGTAATACCCCATGAATTATAATGAGAAAGTTAGCAAAGCCAGAAATATACTAGTAAATATAAGTTATAGGGTTATTATGGTATTTGACTATAATAGGTATTTATATTAAAGCAGTGTACTTTAGTATTTTAATAATGTGACTATTACCTAAGCTATATACCTTGATAGGATGCTAATTTTGAAGCTCATATCTAAATATGGTAAATATTTTTATAAAGTTACAAAGAGAGTAGTTAGCTACTGTTAGAAATCTATGAGCTAGTGATGGTTACTTGCAGCTTTCTTAGCTCAATATTTAGGCTAACGGCATCCTAATAACAAAATCCTATTCCCACGAGAATGTAACCTGAAAGGAACGATTCAATGTAATCATTTAACCTAAAGAATGTCTTTGGACTGTAGGAGGGAAAGGAAGCACTCGGAGGAAACTGATGCGGACACAGGGAGGACATCAAACAGCACACAGGCCGCTGGAGCTGTGAGGTGACCTGATAACCGCTGTGTCTCCCTGCCAGCCTCTAGCTTTTAATGACACGAAACACTTTGGGTTGGTTAAAGGGGTGATTTTTAGGAATAGATACAACTTCACAATTAAATATAGTTATATAGTATATACAGTTATTTGTGAAGCAAACAACTCACTATAACCACTTGCTCTGAGAGAATATTATTAGGTCTAAATATATTGCTCACAAAAAGTGAAATATCCCCACATTTTTGTGAGCAGTGTATTTAAGTATGAGCTATTTAGTAATTAAAGACAATGAATGACGATGATTTGCAGAGGTGCAAAAACATTTGCATTTTATTTTTAAAACCTGGTTCCCTGCATTAAGGGGAAAATAAACTATATAAAATAAATATTA
>JAUZST010038418.1:0-27375 GCA_034779995.1 Parotocinclus haroldoi | reverse complement strand
ACACACGCACACAGACACACGCACACAGACACACGCACACAGACACACGCACACAGACACACGCACACAGACACACACACACACACAAGATCATATAAGATTGTAAAGCTGCTTTGAGACAATGCTCCGTTGTAAAAAGCCATAGAAATAGATTTGGATTTGAATTCTATAAGATTACATACACCATATGATGGAGGATTTTGACCATATTGGCCATCCATATTAAACAATCTACTATTCTTTATCATTTACCATTCGTATCTATTGTAAACTAAACAACACGGAGCAGTAGCAACATTTCTTCATCCATAGTAAACACGATCTAACAGCGTAAGGTTTCAGGAACAGCGTTTTGTCCACACACACCCCCCACCAGAGCCAAAAACAACAAACCAAAAGAGCACTGTCCCAAGTATGTGTATAAGGAGCCCTGGATTCGCAGTTGGGGGCCCTGTAAAGTTTGGGATAGCTTAATGAGCATGGCCTCTTCACCTGGCCCGCTGCTGAGACCTTGCCAAGCTCATTTAGGAGACACACCACAAATATGACACTCCATAAGGTCCAAAAACAAACTGCAGAGGCTGATGGGTGCGATAAGGAGGTGGAATAGTACGGAGCGCAGGACAGAATAATAGTGGAAGTGGGGGATGATGTGATAAGCAGATACAAAACTACGATAAGGTAAGTCAATAACGAAAGTGGAGGAAATCATCAACAAAGGAGGTTTGTTATGAATCACCTTTGCCAGAAAGTCAATTAGATGCAGAAGCACAAGCCATGTTTTCTTTCTAGGAATAGTTTTAATGCTTTGAATCGTTTTTGCCCCTGCAGATGATAGACATTATCTGTAATGTTCTGCAGAGGAGAAACAACACGTCTAATGATTTTACTGCTTGTCGTTTTGCAAAAGCCTACAGTGGTAACCTCATCACAGGACGTTTGGATTTTTCATTCAGATAAGACAAGATTGATTAATGTCACTATAAATGATGTTGCACTGTTAAAACACCGCAGCAGAAGACTTATCACTAATGTCTCATTTCTGCAGTGCTGTGTGTCGTGCACATAATAAAACGACTGCTATCCGATACGCCATTCTGGGAAAGGGGAAGGGTAATGCTAGAGAATACCGATTAGTTCTTCTAGAGAAACCAAATCAATGGTAGCTGCGTAATATAGCGGCCCAAATAATCTGACTACACGCAGTGCTGTGCAAAAGTCTTAGGCCACCATTAGATTTGTTGTTTTAGCAATAGTATGACGACCACATATTCCGTCAATAACTGGACCCAAGAACTGACCTAAAATACATGGACATTCCACTGATCTTCATTCCAAACAGACCGTTCCTGATCAAGCGTCTTCAGATTGTAAAAGGGCCTGAGTGTAAGGGCAGGTCGGACTTCTTATTGTATCATTAATAGCTGCTCTACTTCTATTCTAATTAAGAGACGGTAAAATAATGACATATGGTCGCTTGAGCAAAGGTACAGTGCCGTGCGAAAGTATTCGGCCCCCTTGAACTTTTCAACCTTTTGCCACCTTTCAGGCTTCAAACGTAAAGATATCAATTTGCAATTATTTTCTTTGTGAAGAATCAACAACAAGCGGGACACAATCGTGAAGTGGAACGGAATTTATTGGATATTTTAAACTTTTTTTGGACAAATAAAAAGAAATGTTTGCCCATTCGTCCTTGCAAAACAGCTCCAGACGTGAACGATAACTAACAGATCGGCCATTTCAGGCAGAATTCTGTAACATTAGCCTTAATACTACAAACTTAGGAACCTTTGTCTGGTTCTCTTTAGGGAAAGGTGTGAACTCACCTGCATGGTAAGCCACAGATCCTCGACTCCAGCCTGGATGTCTGTTCTTGGGGTAGTCCTAAACCAAAACAAAAACCAAACAGTTTTAAAAATGTTTTCCAATTACCGTGACTAATCCCCCCGCAGGGTGTTAATGGCCTGCTATTTGTACGTCCTACAAAAGCTCAAAGATAACTCAAGGCCACTGAAAATGTGTTCAAGACGACTCAATCAGCACTTCCACATCAATATAATTGCTCACATTTCAGCAGTATAGCACATAAAACAATTATATGCTGGGAAATTTGATTGCTGGAATGTTTTTCGCACCGCAGCAAAGGATACGGCTTTTGTATTTATGCACCAAACAGAGCAGCCATTTGTTTCCTCGATAAGATCACAGAATGAGTCATTTAATTATCGGAAATGTGTTTTTGCGCTTTCGTGTCTTCACTAGGGGAGACGAGCGAAGCACCTGCACAAGTAATCCACAACCGTTATGCATTCCTAAAATGTTTTGCTTCTTCTTAATGTCTGAATACACAAATGGGGCATTCAGTACTTAACGGTGTCATTTACACTAATGCTTCTATCAGATTTGGAAGAGGAAAAACAAGGCCTCTTTCGCCCTCGTGACCCAACGTTACCTCAGAGTGACCCAGAAAACGCCCCACAGGATCTCAGTGACATAATACCAGGAGCTGGGCATTGGTTCCTTATCCAATGGGAGCTGATTAGAATACAAAATAATGGAACAATCTATCTTGGTGCATGAATTGGGACTAATGGGTGCCAGGAACTCTAGCTTCCAGGATACTCCATCTGAAACCAACTGCTTCACGGTGCCAACTTCATCTACCAACATCTGGCTTAACTGTGTCAGGAAACGGCATCCAACACCGACAAGCACAGGCTTATCAACAACTTGCCAGAGGTGGGAAACAAACCAGAGAGGCTCAGCATTGGGAAATAGCGCTCCAGTTAAGTCCAGTTAAACCAGTTACTGGCACTCGGCTCCAGATCAGGATGGCGCTTCTGACCATCACAAAGCTGGTTCATGCTGAACCAAGAAACAAGGTTCAAACAGGGTTCGACCAGCCAGATAAAATCTGAAAGTCTATCTAAACTTTTATGATTTCAAATGCTCAGGGTCTGATGCAGGACTGTAGCCCAAACCATGATGTTCCCTTTACCATGCTCCACAGGGGGCAAGAGCATTTGGTGTTGCCCTTTTGATCACACTAGTGATTTATGGTCTAACCCGACTTTAGAATCATACCAATTTTTGTTATTATTGCCTAATTTTGAAAAAACGATTCATCTAGAACAGGGTGATGGGATTCAATTTATGCTGGGACGTCCACATTGGGTAACAAATGCAACACAGATGGTTCCACGGTTTCACCAACTTTCTCTTGTCGTTTGTACATTTCATGGACCTATTTTTTAAAAACTCTTTCCCGTCTAAAAATTCAACCGAGTGTAAAATGTACTTCTGAAAAAGCAGCGCTAATGCAGAGAAGCAGCGAGGAGCGAGTAAAGAGACAATGGAATGCGTCTTACACTTTCATTTTTAACCAAATCCTCATTCTGCATGATCACAAAACCTGCTTTCTGTAAACTTGTCTTCAGAATTTCGTGGAAACTGTTTCGGTTTGTGCTTACAAAAGCCTGTGGCCGCTTTCGATGTTGCGATGCGAGTTGTGTTGTCGTTTGATCTGTTTATCTAATTAGGGAAAGAGTGGGGAGAGGGACCGGAGGAGTAAACTGAAGGATTTACTGTCTCGGTAAAAAGCCGCAGGAACCAGTCCTAGATGGACGACATGCTTAAGGATCTGTTGGCTTATTTTCATCACCGGGATCCAGTAAAGACCTTCCTGAACGTAAGCATTCCATGGGGGCTTTAGGATTAAAGCGTAACGCTGAAGAACATTTACAAATACAGGACTGAGCCGACAAACGGTCGACCGATCAGACGAGTCCGTTACAAAACCGGTCTCAGAAGATTGTGTATGTCAAAATAAACCATTATCCTATGTCAGTCGATTGTGTATGGGTTTTATGTCTGGGTCGTGACACCGTGATAAATATCTGCACATTCCATACATTTGTACGATCTGCATCTGCGCTCCACATCATGTCCCAGACACAAAAACACACAAGCAAAGTCGCTTCACAATAACACAACACATTATCAAGCCAATCATGCAGGCAGCAGCAGGAAGTCACAATTCAAAATGGGGAAGGACGATATATCGACTCAGCCTCGGCAACGAATGTTCTGCAAACGTTACATTAGAAACGGTTCGAGGGTTTTCCCTTACAAAAGTTCAAAAGGATTAAAATTAGTGCTCACGGCGTGGGAGTAGAGACTTTACACAACTGGTGTAAAAAGTAATGTACAAATAAATTAAACTAGAACTTTACTACATTTATTTAATGACATTAACGCTCTAGCTCATAACATATTATATACATATACACACACACACACACACACATATATATACACATATATATATATATCTTACTCAATAAAGTTATTAATGGGACCGTGGTGGCCTAGAGGTTAAGGTAATAAGCTATGGACCAAAAGGCCCAGGGTCCAAATGCTGCCTCTTCCACAGTCGGGTCGTTGAGCGAGGCCCTTTACCCCCAACGGTTTGGATTGTGGACTGTCTAAACGAGCCTGCTAAACGTTGTAAATGCCATAGCCATCGTGTCTTATCTTGTTTCAGACGAGGACTACTGAGGTGCCTTGATTACCAGCACATGTTTTAATGCTAAATGTTTTTTTTTAATAAGGTACGGTTACATTTCGAAAAACAACCCATAATGACACTGCTCCCAAAAACGAGGGGAGATTTCAAAATGAACAGAAAGAGGATCCAATAAGAACTGCTGGATAACTGCTGATCCTGTCCATGCCCCATCACTGTCGGGGTGTCTTGACACTTTCGGGTGACCCTACGCCCTACTGAACACAATGTTTCTTATCTTGTTTGCACTCTGGTCCAGTTTGACCGGCTTCTGTTCTTGCATCTCATTTGCATAACCAAACAACTTTCTTTGTCTTTTCATTTGCTTTTCTGATGATCAAATGCTTCTTTTTTAATCGCTTCATAGTAATCTTAATTCAATTAATTTTGAAATCTCCCCTAATTTCTGGGAGCAGTACATAAGTACTTCACAGGGTTAATAACGTTTTTAAAAAGTTACAGAAATCTCGTAACTGAAACATCTTATGAACTTGTTGGCCTTAAAAGAAAATCTTTTACAGAACCAAAAACCTGATCACTGAGTAACCGATCAAAAAGTGATTAAAACACAATTATCGACGCTTTCCGATGATTAAAATAACGCATCTCTGATTCAGCCGCTCTCTGTATAAAACAACATCTAGTTACAAATGGCCAAGATAAATAATTACCCTGTAAATATTGGGCTGTATCAGGTAGGAAAATCCTTCCCATGCAAGAAAACATCAAAATCGAATCAAAGCAAGCAAAAGCGCGTTCCGTTCAGCACGGGGCTCAGGTGGTTATTATTTGAAACCGAAACCATAAATTCTGCGTTTTCCCAAGCATTTCCCATTCACCCATTTTCACTCCCAGTAGTTTTCAACCTAAAATGTTTACTATCAGGCTGGGATATCAAATATCTGCTCTCAAAAAAGAGCAGAGACGAACGCAGCTACCAAAACAATGGAGCTTAAGGGAAAGCTTGAGCTCAGTGCACTTAAAAAGTATGTGTTTGGTCTTTCAGTAGCACAGGACGGGAGAGTGAGAAACTTTCGGGGCTTTTGGGACTGGGTTGGGGGCGTGTGAGAGAGTGAGAAATCTGAAGATCTCATATAATAAAAAATAAGAAAACAATAAAGAATGCTGCTTGTTTCCTTCACCCTTCTGATTAAAAGAAAACAAAAGTTTCAGAGACATTCGTAAAGCGATCTGCGTATCAATAACATCGTTTTATTACAAGTGAGTTAAAAAAAAAAAAAATCACATAAAGAGAGTAATTTAAGAAAAAAAAAAAGTGTGTGTGTTTCGGAAAATTGTTTCGCCCAAGGCTTTTCACTTGTTTCTTCAGTCAGAACGTAATTAATATCCAATTCTATAGTTTTCATTTCTAGACACACACTCTCACACACACACTCTCACACACACACACACACACACTCTCACACACACACACACACACACTCACACTCTCTCTCACACACACACACACTCTCACACACACACACACTCTCACACACTCTCACACACTCTCACACACTCTCACACACTCTCACACACTCTCACACACTCTCACACACTCTCACACAATCCCATTCCGCTCCTTACTCACCCTGCACACATTCTGCACTCACACACTCGCACTCAGAGGCCAGGCAGGTAGAGGATCATGGCAAGACATTGTATGATTCAACTGAAATAAACACATTTGGCCTCACCTTAACTGGGAATTTTAGTTGGTTGTAAACCTCAGACACCAGCAGGTTATGGCTCAAGGTCTTTCTCATCTTCATAATGCGTACAATGGCGGCATCAATCTGATACTGCCTGTCCTGGAAGACTCGCTCTGTAGTGCTAGCTTGCTCCTCGACCTGTAATGCAAAAACCAGTCAAAATACAACAATGAAATACTAGTATGGTTACTATAAGATATTACTGCTGATAAAGTAATACTATTTAGGCTCAGGCACAGAACATTTTATACCGTTTCTTTCATCTGGATTTGGTTTATCTTAATCCTAAAGAGCTTGTGCTTGAAATCATCATTGCAAGAAAACTTGTCTCCATCTTCCACGTCTTTGCTTTTTGGAGTTTTGGTGAGAACTCTCGCCTTTCCACAAGCCAGGGACTGCAATGTACGCCTCAGCTCACTGTCCTCTGTACACATTGGAAACAAGAACAATTAGCAAGAGTAGTAAGATACTAAAGATACTAAAGATGCTGCTGTTATTACGTAATTCTACTTTTACAAAACATCATTGTGTGAGAAATGATGCATGATTGAGATGGATTGTGTGTGTACACGTAATTAACAACTTAACACGCTGATCTAGTAAATAACAAATATGATTTGATGTTTAACTCCCAAAACCATTCAGAGTTAAACATATTCATAATCATTTGTTATTTACTAGATCACCTGTACATTCAAGTATGAGAACATGAACCCTGGAATGAAACAGTACCACAGAGCACACTGGCCTCAAATTCATGTTTTCAGTAGAGAGACAAATAAACGACTGAGTGAGTTTTGTGTTTTGGCTTGATACTGCAATATGATACGATAATAACACACGCTGGTTTCTGCTGTACTGAGTTCTATAAACAAATGATCTAACGTTTCAGAGAAGCAAACGCAAATTTTGCAAGGCAAATTTATAACACCTTTTGTACACCACGGTCATTCACAGAACAGATTACAAAACTCAATTTACAAAATAATACAAAACAGCAATGGCTGTTCTTAAATGAATGGATATTTAAAAAAGCAATGAGTCATTTTGAAATGAGATTAAGATAATATACTATCTGTACTATCCATATTAGTGATTCCGCAAAAACATAAACAAACTTGCAAATTACAGGGACTCGAACCCCAGTGCAGGGAATCCCAAAATAACCCAGCAAAACGTGTGTATTATATAACAAGTTCACCAAGAGTGCTCTCGATTCTTGCACGCCTCCACTTCCACTCCCAAACTCCTAAATGCTGCTTTACCATGTTTAGTCTCAAACTTTGGCAGGACTATTGATATATACTGTAACATGCTGGAAGCCAGTGTAAGGATTTAAGAACGGGCTAATGTGTTCTCTTCTTCTTCTCTTTGGTGAGATCTCTTGCATTTGCATTTTAAATGAGCTGAAGCTGTTAACTGCCTTGGAGTAGTCTAGTTAGTAGACCAATATAATAAATTCTGCTAGAAATAAAGAATGGATAAATATCAACCGGGTCAGGTTTAGTCAGAAAATCTCAAATTTTGTAGATATGTATGGGGAGACAAAAAACTGATTAAATTTGAATAATTTCTTTAATATAACTATTAAAACTGATATCTGAGTCCAGTTAACCACCACAGTTACCTGCTAGCTTGTTAGGCATAAAGGCTTTCGAATCCATACTTCCATCCAAGTAGATGGAAGAAGAGTTTTAGAACAGAGAGTCCAAACCAGTCTAGACAAATTTCATGATCAATTGTATTAAAGGCAGTGATAGAAGATATTTTTTCTACAGCCCTGTATTTAAGCAAATGCCAATATAACCTCGCAGGCTTTTTTCAAATGGAGGACACTGAGATGTGTTGTAATACGAATGAACAGATTCTAGGTTTAACTCTGCACTGTACATGCATAACTATATGTAACACTTGACAAGATGCTAGGTACAGTGTGACTTCTGCATTTCTATATGCAGAACTAAAATACAAAACTAAAATCAGGCTGTTGCAGACAGTTCTGCCCTTTTTACAGACAATATGAACACGATAATTTACCTTAAAAACACTAGAATGGAATGGATACATTTCTAAATGCTACACAGTTTTTTTTTTTATTATGCTACAGCAATACCTAGACGGAGGTATGGTAATGAAGGGGATTTAACACCAGGACAGTCCCCATACAGGAGCAGTTATAAGCAGTGGGGTGATAAAAAGGTCTTTTATTGATGGAGTTATGCATTTGCCTTTCAACATCATAGTTCATACATTCTGTAGAGATGCCTAGTTGGGACTATTACAGTATTTGACTGGTTATTATTATGACTGTCTTCATTGACTGTTATATTCAATTTATACTGTTTAACTACTATTTTATTACTCCCCTCCTATTATTTTATTATCTTTAAATTTTGGATATAATATTAATATATTTTATTTTGTTATAAATGTATTCCCAAGTGTTGTATCTCAAACTGAAACAATTAATATACATTTATAACTAGGTTACAGTAATTCTTACGTATTTTGTGTAGCGTTTTTGAGTCTTTGTCTGCCTACATTCTAAATAAAGTAAGTAAAGCTGCTTTAAGACAATGCTCCACTGTAAAAAGTGCTATGAAATTGAATTAGACTTTGACTCGTTTGTCATTGTTGTGGTCTGTCTGATCATACTGAAGCAGCTACTGGTAAAACCAACTACATACTTTGTAATCTACACCGATTCTTTCATGGCACTGTGCCTGGTTTGCTATAAAAGTGTCTCAGCTACCTACTACCTTGGGTAGTACTGCAACACAGTAGCAAAACAGGCAAAGCAAGTGTCACAGTCTAAGATGCATCTCGCATCACAGCAACAGTGACCTTACGCCAGCCATAGGAACCATAGGAACCGGAGCAACCCATGAAGATTTTTTCCAGGATGCAGCATGTAACAAAACTTTGGCAAAATAATTTGTGTAAATCTTAAAATTTATGTTGTATGTTTTAATGTTATGCTCTGCACTCTCTCATTACAGCCATTCTCATGAAAGAATTCTCATGTATCCTAAAATATTCTTCATATGCTTACCTGTCTTTATGCTCGTAATCTTAAGTATAGCTGCTAATCTTGTTTCTATGCTCGTCTCTTTTATCAAACTACAATGCTCACAAAAAATTGTGTCTTATACATATATAGAATTTTGCCTATTCTGTAAAGGTATGTTTTATAGTTATCAGAACTTGGCCGTACAGTCATATAGCATGGGAGGAATCATCTCCCTTCAGCAGGCGTGTTTATGGTTCTGGTATGACCAGTTCTGCAACTGCTGAACATCCTCTTCCTGTACGGTTGAAGGAATTATGCACTATTTGAGTTGCACAACAAGCATAGTCATTTGTATTTAGTTTGGGTTGCAGGAAATCACACCCACCGATTCCTGTTGCCACTTTGATCTCCTCCAAGGAAAATTCTTCTCCTTCATTAAACATGAGCAGTACTAATGTCTGGAACAGGGACACTTGAAGCTCTTTCTTTCCCTTTAGACAGAAATAGGATCACATTATTTTACAGAGTAATCACATTAAATTTCTCTACAATATGACAACTGAAAACAATCAGATTTCGACCAATGTTTAGTCAACAGGTTTTTATGCATATTAAATCAATGGCCAAACCTTGGTTCAGTTACTACAATTGCCATTCCAGTTTTTTTACTAAGTTTACTTACATTTTCCATTAGCAAAACTGCACTTAGGCTTGCTAAGTTATATTCATATTGCTCATAATGCAGATGTTTGTCCAAACACCACATACTTAATAATGGTCAACAAATGCTATATAGGACACTGTAACGAACCAGTACTGACTAGACTACAGACACTGAACTTTTCTATACATCGATTCGTTTTATATCAAAAATCAATTGTAAGAAATTTGTATCGGGTAAATGTGAATGTAGTACATTCATTCACTTAATCCCTCCTAAGCTTTTGCTCCCTCTCCTTCTCTCACATGCACATTGAATGAGGAGCTGTCTTTCATGTGACAGCACAACACATTTCCTGTTGTATGGGAAATCAAGCAAACATTTCAGGAGGAGTGCAGGGAAATCAGAAGTGAGCAGAAAATGTGAAACGAGGCACATTTAACTCTGGGAAGCGGTGTTGCAACGACAGTTCTTACTCCACTTGCTCCGTTTCTCCCAAATTTCTCCAAATTAGGAATGAAATTACTCAAATAGTATGGTAATATGTAATTTAAGACAACATTTACATAGTGTTTGTACATTACACAACTTGATTGATTTGAAGCACTGTTGAAAGGAGGCCTCTTGTTTTTTCGCGCCTGCTCTTACATCACCTTACACAAATATTTTAGTTTTTATGGATGCTAATGCATATATTTTTTTCTATTTTCACTCCTCTAGCCTCTTAGTCCAGGAACTGGAGTACTTGAAGAAAAAAGGCCTTTTGCGTACATGTGCACTTTATGAAAACGTCTTCGATATTTATGTTCGTTTTCCTTTAGTGTAGTTCACTCACTACACTCAAACTGCACAGCGGTTAATAAAATTCACTCTCTGTAGAGCAGTGAAAGTAGACTCCAAAATTGTTTACTACCATTAGGAGATCAGGCCACCATAAAAATGGACTCAAGAAACACAGTAGAGCAAAGCAAAATTTTCTCTGTACCGGAGGAATGAACCACAGTCCAAATAGCAAACCCTCCAAATGTAAATTTAAGTACATTTAGCCTAAGAATAAAACGTGTAAAAGATAAAAGTTTCTTTTGATTATAATCCATTTTTATATATTAAAGTCTTAATTTTTATCAGTTCATTTTTATAGTTATTTTATAAATTTTAATCTATTGGGCAGTTAAAATAAAGACGGCACAATCGTGATCACCAGTTGTTCAACACTATTATTAAATGCCACATTAATGCCAACAGATGTACTAAAATTCTACGGTACAGCTTTATTGGAAAAGGGTAGGGGAACAGAGTATTAAACACAGAAATACCAGTGATTGTGGTACATGTGGTTTTGATTTAAAAAAAATCATTATTTCTTGATGGTTGATTTGTTTTCTTTTACCAAATCTACTTGTTGGAAGTCAGATTTTCTCTTTTTCACTGTGAGATTATACTAGTTCACCAAAATGAGAATTTGTCATAACCCTTTGTGTTCACATTTAAGGGGTGGCAATAACTATGAAAGGGACTGTATGTCTAATTACATAATAATAACTGCAAAATCATGTGATTACTACTTTGCATTAGTTAGCTATTCAAATTAGTATAAAAGACTAAAAAAAACGAATGAGTATAAAACTGGCATACCTCTTTGAATTCTGCTTTCAATACACAATGTCCTAATGTTGACTGCCACTGTAGTTTCCTCCCACTGTGCTTTCCAAGATAAAATGTCTTAAAGATTTCTTGTAGTCTCACCATCTGGATGGATATAAAAAAGATTAACATGAATAACTCAATGTATTGCAATGTCCATATCATAAAAGAAGCATGTGCTTGTTTTGTTCTTTATGTCATGCCAGCATCAGTGGCTATTATCATGGGAGAGGCAGGTTTATAACTCTGACTACTCACAAGGGCTTGGCTTAGTGCTAGTGCTTAAATGTAAATCAGTAGGGAACAAGACATCTGGGACTGACCCTGCCACTAACACAGGGGGAAAATTCCTGCTACAGTAGCTTATAGGCCACCTATCTCTGATCAAACAGATGAAAGAATTAACTCGACAAACCTCAGGAGGCAGATGTACTTCCATGGGAACGTACGTTGGCCAGTAACCCATCGTGAGAATGTTCACAGTCAGCTCAATGTTACCAGGAATATTTTGGCACTGCATGTACTGACATGAACAATCAAGAGAGAAAATATTTCAAAATGAAAAGTGTACAAGTTCAGTCACTCACACATGGTTCAGCATATTTGACTGGACTTCACAGAAAAGAAATGTTACCTGCTTGAATTGCACCATGATGTCTTTTGACAGCTCCATGTCCTTAAACATTCCTTCCAATTTGCTAGTAAATGCTGCACCACACTCTAAAAAACAAAATTCAACAGTCATTCTACTAGGAAGACTAATATTAAAACAATGACAGAGTCATTTGTCTAAGATAGTAGTTCACAAAGTGGTACTACGGCAAGGGCAGTGCAAAACAAATGAATGCTGTTACACAGTCAATATAAAAAACACAATGCATGTCACTTTTAATAATTCCACTGTAGAGGTGATTTTTTCATTTTATTTTGTATATTATTTAAGATGTTTTGCAGTGTGCACGAATTACAATGCAGAGTGGGGGGGGGGGGGGCTAGAAAATATTCTTATCTACAAAAAAGATTGAGAACCACTGAACTAAGAACTCTATGTTGTTTTCACACAGCAGTCACTTTGAGCAACACTGACCATGTTTCAGTTTGGAAAGCATTGACTTCTCGGCATCTACAGAGGCACTTTTTCCAACCAGCAACCTCTTTGCCAAGTCTTTTTTGTAAAAGGCTTCAAAGACGTCCTTGCCTATTAATAAAAAAAGTTGCACATTAAAGTCAGCTCCGCATTCATTGGGGTAAAAACAATGAAGCACAAAATAAAAGGCCTTACCATAAATGAACCTGAATATGATCATAATCTTGTCAAGCATCTTCTCAAGTTCTTCATCAGTGGCTTCCTTATTTCCTGCCCTTAGTTTGGAATCCACATATTTGGCTAAAATATTATAATAACAATAGTCAGTTGAAATAAATAAATACATAAATACATACATACATACATACATACATACATACATACATACACGTGTCCTGAGCTGTCAATGTCAATTTAAATTCAGTTATTTTGCAGATGTTCTTATGCAGAGGAACTTACAAACACTACTGTCTTACATCGTATAACTGAAGCAAAGGGTCAAACAGTGGCAGCTTGGCAGTTCTTTGAACCTTCTTGTTTAATGTGCATTACCTTAGCCACTGTAGTTCCACATCACTTACAATTAACATTTACATTTAGTCATTTAGCAGACACCCTTATCCAGAGTAACTTGCACCTGATTTTATGGACTGCATTTGTTGGTTAAGGGGTCTTGCTAAAGTACCCAACCGTGACAGCTTTGCAGAGGTGGGATTTGAACCCTAGACCTTGTGGTACAAACCAGAGTCCCTTAACCGCTACTCCCCACTTAAGTCAAGACTACTGAAAGAATTTAAACAACACAAACCTATGAGCTCTGCAGGTTTGTTAGGCCGCTTGTTAATGAACGTCTCAAAAGCTTCTTTCATGGCATTTACAAATTTTTCATTTTTCATGAAGCATATGTCGATGATGGAATCCACCTTATCCTTGAAGTCCAACAGTTCCTGCACCATTGTTTTGTCTTTTTCAGGATTTATGACTATTGTGCTACCAAAGGCCTGTAAAACATTAACAGCATAAAACAAACACAAGCACTTCAGGTTTGACATTCTGTCGTCCATTTAAATCAAATATCTAGAGTCTGCACTTTAGCATGTTATTTCTAGCATGTTATTAGTCATTGTAAGATTTAAAATTCCCAGGGTGAGGCGCAAGCTAGGACGATGGCTGCATTCCATCTCTTGCCAGGTCACACCATGAGTTATCTCATTAAAGTCAATCTCCTATGAAGCCTTTCCATTTTTGCACTATGAATATTAAAAACAGTATATTATAAACCATTTTATGTGGTAGAATAATTTATAGAATTGGTTTTACTTCATTTAGCAGCTGCCCTTATCCAGAGTGACTTAAAATTCATACAGCGACTTACAATTCTTACAATCCAAGCAATTGTGGGTTAAGGGCCTTTCTTACAGACCCAACTGCGGCGGTCTACACTTTAGCATGTTATTTCTACATGCCTTTTAACAATACTGTGTATCCATATACAAGTACACTAAGTAGTATACATCCAGCAACACGTCATATCACAAAGGATGCATGCATTGACAGAATCAGAGTCGAAATCTGTCTGTCTTGAGTACCTCTATTCAAATTACAGAAGTTAAGTCAATGTCTAAATAATTTTATAATATTCTCCTGCTTTATACTATGTTTATTTTCAGATCCTCAGTTGCTTACAGGAGCTTGTGAGGAAAGCACAGCACCCTGGGTTGCCTGAAGGGTTCAATTTCCATATTTTAAGACATATTAGTTCAATATCTGCAAACCTCTTCTGCAAATAACAGACCATAGGTTTTGCCACTTAGTATTTTAGTCCTCAGAGTCACCCAGCTGTCATTTGCATGATCTGATGAAATAAACAAAGGCCTCCATGCACCTATGGTTGGTTCTGTTGCAATCACATCATATTGTTCGCTAAGGTCAAGGGAAAATCAGTGCTGCATCAAATATAAGTGAGGAGAAAGGACAATGATTGTACACTGATTTGTAAAACTTCTTTGGATGTTGCACTTTGTATACAAGACAAGTTAATAAGTAGTAATGTTAATGGATTGCTGCAAAAACAAACTGTGTGTAAAACAATGTTTTAGGTTATAGCTCTTCCATTTACCTTGATGTATTCGATCCAGTGCTGTAAGAGTGCCTGCACACCACCTCGAACCCGACTGAACAGCTGGTACAACAGAGACAAGTCATGGATACGGTTCTCATCCAACAGGTGATTTAAACCTGAAAAGATTACACAGGAAAAATATCAGTGCAGTACATCAAGTCCCCAACCACCAAGAAAGAGTGATGCTGTATATAGAAACAATTAAAACAGCAGCCAACTGTTGTTGGTGATGTTAATTTATCAGGCTGATACCTTTCTGAAGTGTTGCTGTCAGGTGTTCACCAAGTAGTTGCTTTTCCACAGTGGCAATAAGTGGTTTTCTACAAGACATTACAAAAAGAGTAACTAGGAGCATATGCTTAAACTCACTACTGCATTTGATTCATGATACTGAGTTCACAAATCGATTTTACCACAAGTACTGAATTTACGTTCAATTTACTTTTCCTTCTGAAGTGAAACAATGCACATTTTCCTTGAAATGTTTTTAAGCAAAACTCATTATTCCCCTGCAATCAAAAAATATTTGACATGTAGAACTATAAATACACTCATGCGCTCATAAAAATGAGAGGATATTTCACTATGAAAACATTATAAGAATTCACAATGTTTGTCAACAGTATATAAATAACTAAGTACTATCTTAAATTAAAATCACTGTGTTAAGATCAACCTTTAAACATCCTCAAGTCTAAATATCTCCACTCTCCATTGTAGAACAGATGACGTCTTATATATTAGCTATGACTGCGCCCTCTAGTGCTCAAAAAGCAACTGAATTAAAGGTGATAAAGAGAACATGAGCAAAATTCCCTTTTTCGCATCACAAAGCGTTGTGTTACAATGTATTGCTAGACACCCCCAGGAGTTCCTAATATTTTTAACCCTCTTACAGTCTATGGCACATCAATCACATGACACATGAAACCCATCACCACATATTTTTCAACTTTAGCAAAGGCAAGTCCATAGCACAATTTACCATGAATATATGAGGGTATTAACTGTCCCCATGTTGTATATGCAAGTCCACAAATGCTCAACATTGGCTAAAGTCACTCTTATTAACAGTGGACTACCATTCTCCTCACTTAGACAATTAGGCTT
Source organism: Parotocinclus haroldoi (assembly GCA_034779995.1). Taxonomy (NCBI): domain Eukaryota; kingdom Metazoa; phylum Chordata; class Actinopteri; order Siluriformes; family Loricariidae; genus Parotocinclus; species Parotocinclus haroldoi. Next base: position 11,462 of record JAUZST010038418.1, on the reverse strand, counting down.
TCTCAGATTGTTAGGAAAACTGGCAGTCTACTAATAAGGCAGTGATTTATGTAACGTCACAAAACGGAGTATAAAAAAACATTACAGTGAGAGTACTGTATATACTAACTCATAACTTTACAAGTTTTTTTCTTGGCACACTTTAAGCCTATGTATACCATAGAATCAGCGCTAGAATGTCACTGCCTATTTGAGTACTGAAGTTACTGCTGTGTATCGGTCCATGGCCACAATTTAGCAATCCTCTAATGCCTGATAAAGCACCACGTCACAAAGCAAATGTTCTCACCCTGGTTTCATAAACATGAAAAAAAAAAAATTCTTTAGTGGCTTTTCCATTCACTGGATTTGAATCTAATAGAACACCTTTAAGGTACGGGTACATGGAAGTGCGTCTGTGTGACGCAATCATGCCAACATGAGACTGCTTTGAGAGCAAAGAGAGGTCACAGAGCTACCCAATTGGATGGACAATGAATGGAGCATAGCTGTATTTGCTGTTTTTAGTTGGTTTTTCTTTAAGTTTGAGGTACAAATCAACACTAATCGTTGCATCACTTGCAAAACCTTTATTGCATTAAATTTTATTGCATAGCATAAGTTTGGCCCAGTGTGATTTAGTCAGTGTAGGATTTAAAATTCCCAGGGTGAGGCGCAAGCTAGGACGATGGCTGCATTCCATCTCTTGCCAGGTCACACCATGAGTTATCTCATTAAAGTCAATCTCCTATGAAGCCTTTCTATTTTGCATTGTGAATATTAAAGACAGTATATTATAAAGCATTTTATGTGGTAGAATCATTTATAGAATTGGTTTTACTTCATTTAGCAGATGCCCTTATCCACACTTACAATTTACACAGCGACTTACAATTCCTTCAATCCAAGCAATTGTGGGTTAAGGGTCTTTCTTACAGACCCAACTGTAGCAGCTTGGCAGAGGTGGTATTTGAAAGCTGGACCTTCTGGTGCATAATCCAGTGTCTTAACCACTTGGCCACCACAGTCCATCAATGTAAAATTGGTGTTTATGTTTTATGAATATCTTTTTTTAACAATTTGCTCAAAGCTTACAGTACGCTGCATAACACGAAATTACAAGTCTTCTTCAAGGAGCCAATCAGTCATTCATACCTGGGACAAAGTCTATATTGTTGTGCCAGTAAAACCTTTCACTGCCTTGGATCCTTAAACACATTCAGTTTAATCATACTTACTGTGTGCTCTGGTCCAAGTATGTTATGACTCTATCAGCCTCCTCCTCCAAACGTTTGTTGACATGATGGAGATACTCTGGCACCTTTAGGAGAAAAAAAAAAGTCAGCATTTACAGTTACAATTCTGCATGTAAGTGAATAGTAACAGCTACAACAACTATAACAACATTAAAAATTAACATCTAAATACAGTCAAATCCGGTTATTTGGACCACCGGTTAATGGGACCAGCCGCTTATTTGGACCAAATACCAAAACAAATCCTATTATATACATGTAATGTTATTCCGCTTATTTGGTCCAAAATTCCACTTAATCAGACCAAAGAAGGTGAGAGCGAATAAGAAAAAGAATAAGAAAAGAGACCCACTGCAAAGTGGATCAGCAACATATGGGAGGATTTTTGGGATCCCCGGGAGAATTTATGCTTTTCTCAGGTCAGGAAATCCAAAAAGTTGTGTTGACAAGAACAAAACCAGCGGAGGTGAACAGGTCCACCGCTTTCTTGATTTTGTTCAAGTGCAGTCCGTCAAGAGAAGGCCTCGGATCACACTGGATAAGATCTTCAAACATTGACTGGAATTTAGTAAGAACTTGTTTTTTTACAGTATTATTACTTTGCATGCTGAGTATCTATACATTGTGTTGTAGATTGTTTCGAAAACTTGTTTGCAAATGTATTTTTCAATGAACAAAGTTGGTAAGCAACGGTAGTTCATGTTTGTACGTTCGCTATACGTGTAAATCGCACAATAAAGGTTTAATAAACATTTATTATGTTACATAAATCATAGCACATCCCGTCTTGTAACATAGGACATGTTCGTTTAATCGGATAGCCGGTTATTAGGACCAAAGCGATCGCGTCCCGATGTGGTCCCATTAACCGGATTCTACTGTATATAACTCACCTCTCTTTCCTGCATGAGTCTCTGGCCTTCTGCAGCATACAGTCGATTCGTCTCTTCAAGAAAGCGTTGCTCAAACGAATCTTGATAAATCTGTAAAACTTAATTATATTAATCATTTTGGAATAATTTAATTAGCAAACAAATTATGGTAATCATAATCAAATCGCATTTTAAGGCAAATGATGAGAAGAATCAGGGAAGAAGTAAGGGTAAATAAAGGAATACAGGAAAGGATTCATGGATAATGTATTAAATAAGAAGAAAGAAGAAAAGGATAATCCACAATCCACAAGTTAAGATGTCCTGGATGTCATTTACACCGATAAGATTGCCGGGGTCTTTGGGGGAAGGGAGGAGAGAGAAACTCATAAGATGACAGACAGTACTTAACAATGGGTAACAGGTTCTTTCCAATGTAGTCAGGCTTCTTTTTACTGCCCAATCCGTAAAACCCTGTAGCCCAATCACCCTGGGTGACTAACTTTTTGTCCAGGTAGCTTATTGTTGCAGAGCAAGTAGTTCAGTTCATGACAAGGTTATAATCTAATGACAGTGGCCACGTTCTGTAGAACAATACATCCTGCCACACTCCGAGAATTCAGGGATGGCTTTAGGAACAAGACAAAGACATGTGCTGGACGCCAAGTGCTGGACAAATAGCACAGGACACCTTCATAGCCATGTGAGACCTTTGAAAAGTCTCTGATTTGGTGGCTCAAAGGGGCTCTTACACCACATGATGCTTGTTGTTTTAATGTTGGATAATCCGTGTATATACTGACGTATTTTCAACGTTTTCTGAACAGAGACAATTACTTGTCTGCCACTGTAAGGTGCAATAGATTGTACAGTGACTCTACTAAATGAGAGCTTTGCTCTACACCTAGGTTTTGGTAATGCCTGGACAGCTGACCCATAAAGCAACTAGACAGGTATCATGGCATGACATGGATGATTAGCAATACCTGTAAATCAGATAGCATGCTCAGCAGGCTCCTCAGGAGAGAGCGGTCTATGGCCTCCCCACTGCGTTCTCTCTCTATAAGAAGCAGGATGCCATCAATGGTCTTACTCTGTACTTTCAAATCACTAATGATGTAGAAACGAAACAACTCCAGTCCCATGTCCCTGGATATAAAAAAAAAGAAAATTTGCACATCACTTAAAAAATAAGTGTCTAAATAATCTGCAAGTCTTTCAAGTTCTGTTTGATACATACCAGATAGACGGCAGCATTGAGTTTTGTAAAACATATGTGCGATCCAGAAACAAAAATATACTCCTAACCATGATCTGGTAAAGCAAAACAGAAAAGAGAAAGAAGTGGGCCACAGTTTAGTACTAGCAAAAAGCAAAAAGTACAAATTACAGTCGTGCATAAGCAAGTGTAATTCAATTAAAGGAACACTTCTGTTAAACATACGAGCTATGCACTATGTTAGAGAGAAACTAATTTTAATTAGTGGTACAATTAATGCTATAATGACTGAGGGAACATCATTTAAGGTAAAGCTATTCTCTACAGTAACTCAGTCATAATAAACATCTAAATGTATTTGCATGTTTGTACATTGCTGTACAAAAGCCTTAGGCCACTATAAGATTTGTGGTTTTATTGTGATGTTATGATCATCATACAGTGGAATCTCGGTTATCGTTTACCCTAGTTGTTATACAATTATGCTATTGTCTACTTCTTTCGGCTGGATTTGTCCCAGTTATGTCTAATTTCCAGTTTTCCTGTGCTCTTTGTGCTAGATAAATTTGAGTGATTGCTGTGTAACTGTGTTTGTATTTATTTTTCATTGTTTTATGTATGTACAAATATAGCTGTTCTCTATAAAATGTATTTTGTTAATATTTTGTCTGGAATGGATCAACTGGATTTACATGATTTCTCATGGGAAATGTGGCTTCAGTTATCGTTCATTATCGTCAGGCACTTTTGAACAGATTAATGACGAAAACAGTTTATACTGTTTATAGAGTTTATACTCTATACAGTTTATACCCACTGTATATATAAAGCATACTGTCAACATCTGCATCCAAAAATTTCAAACTTGAATTCATCGCTTTCATCAATTTCAACACATCCTACTAGACTGCAGAAGGATCAACTTGGCATCCCAAATGGCAAGATGCTGCTAAGTGTAAGGGGAGGTCACACTAAATACAAAAAAAATACATTAAAAATGTAACTAAAATTCGAAATTAATACTTTTGAACACAATTCATTAATAAAAACCAATGTCTTGATTAAGTAAGACCCAGGACTGGGTCTGATTATTGAATGAAGAAAACACATTGGGCATATTTCTCACAGTGCTACACTTTAACACACGAGACTTTTCAATTGAATATTCACAGAAGAATCATGAAATCCAAACTACAGTTTATAGAAGGTTCTCTTACCATCTGTCTGCAGTGATCCTGCCAACATTTGTCTATCTTCTTCAGGAACAGCACACTGTCCAGGGAATCCGTAGCAGGACAGTTAAGAAAATACCCCTTTAGTCACAGAAAAAGGTAGTCCTACAGTTCCAACAACCATACATGATAGCACAAATTCATACCAGAGATAAACATTTAAATATTTCTCTCTCTCGCTCTCTGAGTTTGTCAGAACTTGTTTCATAGACTTTTCAAACTTTTGTAACATGCTAGCAAACATAATGCTTTCTCAGTTAACATACCAAACTAGCTCAGCAGATGCTAAACTTTGAAAAGGATATTCTCGAAACTGATCAATTTGTGCTTTGATATGATCTTCGCATACTGCTCTGAGCTGCTTATACAACTTGGGAGATATCTTATGTGAGCACAAATTCTCAACAGCCTGAAAACATAAAAAAATAGATTTTAGTCTTTACAGAGAAAAGTCACAGAAGTAATTCCATTAAGGGAATAATGACTAATAGCATTTTCCCACCTGATAGAGTTCCTCCAGATTGTACTTTATTGAAGTGCTATTCTGTATGGCCTCAACTGCCTCCTTCAGTTTCTGCCATGTTTCATGTATGTAGTTTTCTGGCAATTTTGGTTTTTCTGTTAAAATGTAAAAACATACATATATACATATACATATACATATACACACACACACACACACACACACACACACACACACACATATATATATATATATATTACATTAGAACCAAGGTTTTGCTTATAGTGCTGAGGATGGATTATCTGAAATTCACAAAGGATGGTCAGAACGTGTTATTCAAGGGCATATCAATACATGTGGCGCACACGTTACCCTGGGCTCTTATGGGTTAAAATAGTAAAAAAAACACTACAAATAATTTAATAAGAGATACAAAATCCTGTATCCAGTCATGGTGCTTACTACTTCATTTAGGGATTACCACAGCAGATCATCCCGATCCAGATGCCCTCCCTAATGTGACCCTCCTGAATTTAATGTGCACATGCAAGTGTCTCCCCACATGGCTTGAGATTTTACAGTCTTGGCAATTACAGTGCACATTTCATCAAGGCCACATTTCTGCCATGTACATCATTTACAATCAAAGTAATTACAAGATTTATGTCAGTGTCTTTAAAAAAAAGTCAGGCATCCATAATTCCCTGGACTAAGTCTACATACCATAGGGCAATGTGCAGTGATGCCAATGTGCCCCACTGGCTATGTTTATATGCCACCTGCTAACTCATAATAACATCAGTCAGCAAGACTAAATACATGGTAGAAAAAACTTTGAATGCTCTGCATCTTGCCTGAGGTATCTGTTATAGCTCTTGACTTGAGGCTGGTATAATAATTTATAGTGACAGGAAGGCTAGCCATGCTTTAACATTAGCAATCAAAACCCTAGTTGGAAAACAGTTCATAATTCATATGCAAAGCCATCAGTACGATTTTTATGAATAAGAGTGTTATAATTTGCTAAGACAGCTCAATTTTATGCACCTCAAGTTATTTCTGACGTAATATATTAATTATTTTCTAATTAATTAATGCAAAGCAACTATCAAATGTCTAAAACGGGTTTATGTTCATGTAAAAAGTTGCAACATTAAGCATAGGGTTAGTGCCATGTTACATTAATGAAACGTTTCTAATTGCGACTGACCAGACCACCACTCTGCTAATAAGCTTTGTAGGTTCATCAATTTTCATAATTTTAAAAAATGGTCTTTACCTTTTAAATTGGCAGACAAATACAAACGCTCACTTCACCCTTTATTGATTCCCACTGTGGCTGTCTGAATCAGATTCATGATTGTAACTGTTATAAATAACTACACATTTAACCCTTAGTGGTCTGTAGATATATTTGGTGGCTTAGTAGATATGGTACTTAACTGTTCAACACCACTTCAATACATTATGTCCTTTTTTTTACATTTTTCTCATTTTTTTTCTGATACGCTACCTATAACAAAAAAACAAAATGTTACATCAATAAATCTTTTTTTACTTTCATTGAAACCTATTCCAAACCAGTAAAAATAGTGAAGATGTAAGAATATATTATACAACTTCTGATGCATAAAAACAATTTTATATCATTTATACTTTTATATCATATAAACTCAGCTACATCTCTCGTCCACCGACACCAAACAAAAACCACCGTAAAATTTGAAGGAAGTGTTGTCAAAAAGTTAGCTGTTTTGCATAAAACTGCATAATTCATTTGGGAAATCGTCAAATAAAAGCAAGCATATGTGCACAAAAGGTCTAAAAGCAAACATTTACATTTAAATTTAAGATCAAGACTTTTCACATCTGTCACTATTTTAGGCATATTTTATTTTATCTCTGTCGCTGCTGGTCAAGGTTACAGGGGGAACCCATACCAGAAACAGCGTGCTAGTCTATCACTAAGCACTGGGGGGAATACTCCAACATTACTGCTCTCCAAAAGTCAATAAAATGTGTAATGATGTTCCACATCATTTCTGGTGTACAGAAAGATTTTCTTTCTGATGTTTTTCCAAGTGCTCTGTGATACTGAACACTGCAAATCAACACCAAAAGCAAACACCAAGAACAACAGAGAAGCATGGTGGTGGACTCCTGGTGGTTGAAGCTGCTTGCAAAAAATGCAATTTTTTCACGGGAGATTTTCAGAATTCCAGCCAGTCTCGTTTTTCAAAACACATTCACAACAGAGAAAACTCATGGAACGTATGGGGATGTCAGAATACAATGATACTGTAGAACAACAAACGAAATTACGCAGTTATGATACAACAATTTTAAAAAAATAAACCAGCACTATCTAACTGTAGCAGCCAAACCTCACACAGACTGAATACTATAACACTGGTATCCAAAAGCATATTAAGCTCTAGGATATTTAAATTGTTTAGTAGTAAAGACGTTAGCAACTTTACTAAGGGACAAATCATCATGGTCAGGAGCACGACTGGGTGTTGGGCCCAAGGTTTATTGATGCTCCAAATCTAATTCCAACTAGTATTATTGATTAAAAGAGGTGCTGTAGTATCAGTCACATAAATGTTTCACATTGGCCGTCAGAGAAACGTGTTCAATACACAGTGCAGCATACGTCAGTGCTTAGTAAGGGGTACTAAGCACCGACCATACTAACCCCTATCCGCCATAGACATGGCAAAATCTGGTCCAATGAGTCCGGTGGGTATGTGCACACAATTTACCTGGGGAATTGATGGCTGCAGGATGGATTATAGGAAGTACATGAGCTGACATGCTAGGACACCTGGGGTCCAGCCATTAATTTTCACAAGTAACACCCCACCTAAACATTGCTATACTATTTGATGTTTCAGCTAATTGGTGTATGTTGACGGTGAAAAGTAAGCAGTTTTAGGATTGTGCGGCAGGTACTTGCCATGAAGGATCACTGCTTATAATAAACCTTACTGAAATATTCCAGAAGAACTTTGGTACAGAGGGGAGCCACTATGCACACATTAATGGCACTGTCAACTGGGAAAGCGCAGTTCAACCAAGCATCTGAAAAGGTCACAAAGTCTTCAAATCTACAATAAGAAACCACAACATCGTCTTTTATTTAACAATAAGTACCTAAGGTACACTACATACCCACTGCAACTGTAAATTAAACTGGGTTCTGTCAACAAATGGGACATAAAGACTACATACATACATACATACACACATCTATATATTTATAAGGTTGGCTAGAAAAATGGTTAAAAAGGTTACGTCTTACCCACTACTATGTGTGGGGAATGGTAAAAATGATATAGCCTACTGCTTTTTTTCTAAATGTTAGCTTTGTTAATATTTCATCATAGAGTCCATGAAACACCAGGAGATGGTCCTGTTAAATTCATCTTTGAGCAGGACGGTGGTCCAAAAAACTCCAGACAAAATGGTCCAATCTTCACAGAATCTACCATAATCTGCAGGCCACTGAAAACCTGTAGGTGATCTAAAAAGGGCTTATACACCCTGTATAGGTCAGAACATGAGACGATTCAGTGCTCGTTTGTTGGCAAAAGGTGTTGTACAAAGTACTTAATGCAATGTGCAAATAACTGCCCATTTGGGGTTTGTTTATTAAGTGGTATTAATAATTCTCCTCAGTTAAGGCTATATTGTATAAACAATTGAAATAAACCAAAGTAATCCAAGTAAAACCAATTTTTATCTTTTCTAGTGCTGACTCTGACATTGGATCCAGTACCACAGCACCAAATCTGTATTCGGTGTTATCTTCCATCACCCCACCATGAACGAATAGACAGATGGTAGAAGAAGTGTACTGAGTAGTTTCGCTTCACTTACCCTTGAAATTCTTGATCACAAGTTTCTTTGCTGCTCCAGGTTTGCTGTTGGCGAACGTAGCCGATCCGGCCGTTTTGGTCAGTCCGTTTGCGTGGCCGGAGAAAAAGACGCTTTTAGTCTTGGAGCACGAAGCTGTTGGAGATTCCTCTGCCATCTTCACATCCAGTCCTGCACACTCCAGCTCGAACCTGAGCTTCTTCTGGATGTGCTGACCAGTGGAGGAGCAGGAGGCGGACGAGTTGCAGGCGGCTTTGGGGGATCGGGGAGACGCAGATAGGGAATCAGTGCTCTCCCTGTTCGAGCTGAGAACCTTCCTCTTTCGAGAAGACGGCAAACTGCTGTCGCTGTTCACATCCGAAGCTGCCGCTCTGGCCTCTTGGCTTGGCGCTGAGGGATTAGGGGAAGCTAAACCTGTTGGAAACATGAAAAATGAAATCTAAAAAAAATCAAAGAGGTGATGTTCTAAGCGCCACGCTCCTGTGTGCCGGTACAGGGGTCTGTGTGCTCCTCTGGCTTTGGGTCTTGGGGGGGCAAAGCCACTGCGTCTGATTGTATCTGGGTTTAGCCTGAAACACAACAAATTGAGAAGTGCAGCTCCACTTGCAGCCCCTCTCTTCTTGTTATTGCTGCTAAAGGAAAGATGGTTGATTATTGCTTCCTCTTGGACACTCGTGCTGTTCTTCAAGTACATAAAATCTTTCTCGTCCTACAATCGGCCCTTGTTACAGTCTGTATTCGTTTAGCTACGGTGTATTTTTGCTTTAAAAGTCGTGATACTATATAATAAAAGCTAACTACAGGAGAGCATACTTAGGATCAACTTTGCGGGGCAATCCATTGACCTACCGGAAGTACTTTTCAAGCGGTTGTGGTTAGCTGGTTAGCTTAGCTTGTTAGCTTAGCATACCCGCTTCTTCTTTTTCATGGCGCTGAAGTGTGTGAAATTGTCACCAGAGGGCGCTCGTACCGATCCTATCTATCTATCTATCTATCTATCTATCTATCTATCTATCTATCTATCTATCTATCTATCTATCTATCGAGAGAGAGAGAGAGAGAGAGAGAGAGAGAGAGAGAGAGAGAGAGAGAGAGAGAAACAAAAATAAAAGTTAGTAGACTGGAGGAACGTTAAGCAAAAAAGGCATATTTTAACAAAAAAGGAAATGCGTACATTCAAAGAATGAACAACTAAGCTAAAAGAATAATATAGAGGAAGTGCAATGCCTTTAAATAAAGTTATAAAGTTTTAAAACTTGAAATCTAGAACGTTTTAGAATGTTTAAGGTCTGAATTTATAAAAGAGAAAGAATGAATGAATGAATGTAGTATTTGGTAGTGTTATAATAAGGTTAAAAAGAAAGAATTTGTAAAAGATTTTTTTTTACTTATTTTAAAAAGTAAAGAATCTGTTGATTTTTAAGGAGGATGCCAAATTGTATTTATTCATTGTTTTAGATTCCAGAATATATCTACCACAACAGATAATTAATAAACACAAGAGAAAAATAAGTGATCTATCTATTCCCTGGAGTTTTTATGAAAGCTACACGCATTATTTAAAATAACATCCCATATTTTGTTATTAATTAAAATTGCACAAAATTGGTGAACCCCAAGCCAACAGCCTTCTTATGTTAGACATGTCAGTAGGAGTACTTTTATAAGGAGATCTTTGGACAGCAATATTTTAACACATCAGTTATTGTTTTTTTATCTATTAATCAATGTGTTGAACATATGTTTTAAGATCAAGACAGCATGGCATAAGAATACCAAACGCTCCCTTTACGTAGGGTAGCCTCACTAAATTCTTTATATTGTGTGTCTGAACAGATATTTCTCTTCTCAGATTACCACTACTATTAAATAAGTGGTGAACATGTGGTTATTATTCCATAATACAAAGTTATGACATGTTTGTATATTAACAACCAGTTCAAAGGGGATTGTTTGTGAAATGCAGAGAGTTAAATTTAGAGTTTAGAGTTTAGGGTTACAGTTTACTGAAGATTAGATTTGGGATCTGATTGTATAAGACTTTGTATACATATTTCAGGCACATTAGGAGAATCACAGCACATGTACAAATGTATTTTTTTATATTTTCTGTAACTTACAGTTACAGAATTGCCTCTAGCTAAATCAAGCAAGAGTTATGGGGGCAAAGCCATACATTAATGTCATATTAAGCTCAATGTCAGCATTTATGGTTCAGACATAGATACAATGGCTATAATGGCTCTAAAACTAAATGTGCATGTAAAAGAACATTTAAACATATTTTTAAACCAAAAATAAACTGATTAAACCAATTTATAAGCTTATGGTTAGTGCTACAGAATATATACCTATTCATACACCTGTTTAAAGAATTGCTATCAAGACACTGGCCATAATACCATTGATAAAGACATGTTTTTGTTCATATGTTAATCAGATCAATCAACCCAGATCTATGGACTGAAGGGCTGATTACATTCCAAACTGCCACTGGTGCATCCCTATGAAAGGCCTTTATCAACCTCTGTCTTCGAGTTTACATTTCAGGGCTAACCAGGA